>JASAOL010000586.1:0-259931 GCA_030849045.1 Wallacemonas rigidus | reverse complement strand
CGCGCGGCATCATGCGCGCCGCCCGCACGCACTTGAGCACCACCGCAGGCAGCGAGAGCGCGCAGTGGCGGAGCAGACAACACACGGTCCAGTCGCCGTGCCGCGCGCGCAGAAGAGACTGCTGCACATACAGCGCCATCTCATCCAGGTACCGGGCCGCGGCAGGAAGACGTCGGCGGCATTGAGCGGCGAGCGGCACTCGACCCAGCTCGATCTGCGAGCGCATGGGCGGCACTTCCACCGCGCAGCAGCGCAGGTCGGTCGTCGCCAGAAGGAGCTTCAGCAACGGTCGCTCCTCCAAGTTGGCGGCCGCGTAGCGGAAGCAGACGATACCCACCTCGTGCAGGTACTGCTGCCACGCCGTGCTGACAGACCTCGCATGCCCTGTGACCGTGCCTTTGCCCGTCAGCGCGGGTGCCGCAGCCACGACGTAGCGCTCGTAGCACTGCGGCGACCGCCCGCGCACCATCTCCCGCAGGCGGCACGGGCACACGGCGGGCCTGACGCCCAGACTGCGATCAATGAGATCGCTGCACGCTGAGGCGCCCATCGCCATGCTCCCGGCTGAAAGCACCATCGGGTCCACGACGGTGCCAGCGGCCGACGCGCTCACGCCCAGTGCCCGGACGTACATCGGGCGGAGCTCCGTATCCACGAGTGCTTGCGGCACACGACACAGCTCGTGCAAGCACGCGTGGATGTTGGCGATGAAGGCGCGCTCATCCAGGGGGAGCTCCGCGCGCGCCGTGACGCGGCTCGGCGACGACGCATCGCACACCACCTTCGCGCCGAACTCCGCGTCCATCTTGCGGGCAAGGGACTGCTCAAGTGCGTGCGGGCGGCGCGCATGATGCCGCGCGACCAACTTGGCGCTGCGGAGGCGCGCTTCCTGGCCGCGTGCACGTCCCCCGCGCTCGCAGAGGCGGACTTTCTCGCGGCCCTCCAGGCTGCCCGCGACGGCGAGGCGTCGGCGACGGTGTGCCGCCTGGCCGCTGCCATGTGCGCCTTCATGACGCACCACGACCCCTTCTTCGGCCTACNGGTGCGAAGGAGGGACTGCTCCAGTGCGTACGCGCCGCGCGTGCAGTGCGTTTCAATCCCGAGAGCCGCGGCTGTCAGCGTGGACCGCTGCGGCTTGGCGTGTGCGTAGCGGGGTGCGAACATGTCTCTGTCTGTGCGTTTCTTGCTGTCTAGAGGGAATAAATCGGTGAGTCGCTGCGAGGGTGGCTGGGTGGTCTGGGCGTGGTCTGTGCGTGCGTGCGTGTGTGTGTGTCTTGCGGTTCGCGTTGGTGACGTGGACGTATGGGAGGTCTTGAGAGATGGTGGCGTCGAGCAGAGGGACAAGAAGTCCCCAAGACGAGAGAAGGGAAGCCGAAGTGAAAGGAAAGCGTGACACAGGCGCAAGCACCTCGCGATGTAACGGCTCTGGTGGTCCGCATGGCAGGTACGCGCACACAAAGGAAGACTGACCAGGCATACACAATCAGCGTTTGCGTTGAACATCGCCTACCACGTGATGCGCCTTGATACGAGAGGAGCCGGCACTGCATCACACGCGCGTGCAGCCAGCGTGCGATGTAGAACCTCCCTCCGACCATCACAAAACGCGCTCGCGCGTGCGAGAGAGAGAGAGAGAGATATCGGTGGCGACGACTCGCATCGGTTCCGTTCGTCAAAGACGAAACAAACGTGGTCACTGACACATTCAGCCTTTTGGTTTCTCACGTACCTTTGATATTCGTAGTACCAGAGTAGTAGAATCAATGCTATCGAACATCGAGGACACTGCCGAGGATCGCGAGGAAAAAAAAAAAGGAAAACACGAATCCTCGGAGTTCCGCTGCGCCGACCAACTGCACACACACACACACACACGCCTTGGGTAGCACGGGTCAACAAGAGAGAGAGAGATAATGAAAAAAGAACACACCGAAAGCAACAGAACGACGAGTGCAATGACGACATGAGGATACAAGAAAAAGACGAGAAAAGGAAACCGAATACACACACACACACACACACATGCACTCACTCGCTCACTCACGCCCTCAATCAAACTTAAGTGCCATCGCAGCGGGTGAGTGATATGGCCGTCTCGGTGAATCCTGACTGACTGTCGCCTCTGTTGCCGTCGCTCCATCGAGAAGCAGCATTTGCGGAGGCGAGCCGGTGGCTGTCAATTGAAGGCTGATCGCGGACGATGTCGAGCCGGGCAGCGCGCGCGTCTCACGTGGCGTGGTCGTCACACTGCGCAGGACGTGCTGGTTGATCTGGTGATGCAGTGAGGTCGTGTTGGTGCTCGTTGTGAGCTGTAGTGAGGCTGGTGTCGCGTGGAGCGCTGAGGGGCTCCGACAAGACGCAGTGAGCCCTCCCGCGCCGCCGTCGGGAAGCGCCGCGTCTGAGACGAAGGGACCGTACCGTGCTGGGAGTGTGCGCGCGAGGGCTGGGCTGCTTTGTGTGCTGGCGCCGCGGGAGCTGGGCGTGTACTGGCTGCTGCTGTGACTGTAGACGCCCATCTCGCGGACGGGGGTCACCTCGGATGCGCCGAGACCGTCTGAGTGCGGGTTGAGGGCGTCATCGAGTGGAGAACCGAGATCTTGCAAAAAGAGCTCGCCCACCGTTGGCAACGCGGTGGGTGTATGTGGCCGCACCTCGGCTGCCCCCGCGCTGTACAACGCGTCTCCCGCCAGAGTCTTCGGCTCGCACACGAAGCGCTCTTCGCCTGGTAAAAACGGCGGTGGATGTGTGAGCGGGAAATAGACGATCGACTCCCGGAGAATGGGGAGAGGCGCTTCTGTCACGGTCATACCCGCTCGCGGTGTGGAGGTGGCGGAGTCTGTCTTCCATGAGTCGGCGGAGTACGTTTTCGTGGCAGGATGACTCGCCGCGCCTGCACCCGAGTCCACAAGGAGCGTCCCGTCTGTGACGGCCGCTGTCTGTGCGTGGACAGCTGGAAGTATTGGCTCGTTCGTCAGGGCTATGTGTTCCTCCGCCTCATGTTCACCGTGGTCGTCGTCGTCGTCGTCCTCTTCCTCTTCCTCCTCCCCGGCGGTCCTTTCGTCGCACCCATTCATTCCCTCGGATGCCTCGGTTGTCTGCTGCGTGACGGCTGCACGGGCGTCCATGTACAACGCTGCGCGTGCAATCAAGTACGGTCGGTGTGACGTGAGTGTGTGGTGACGAAGGAAGTACACACCCGAGACGCGCGCGTCTGCGATGGCGCCATCTGCCGATACACTCGCCTCCGCGACGGAGGCCTCTGATGCGTATTGAGTGGACGGAGCGGCGTGTACCAGCGCGTCATGTGCAGCGCCCTTTGGAAACATGAAAAAGCCGGAGAGAAAAGGATGGCGCATGGCTTCCTCCGGACGTAGCCGCACCTCCGCATCCCAATAGAGACATCCGAGCATAAAGTCCAACAGGAGAAGTACCAGCTCCTCGGTGCCTCGCGGGGGTCTCTCAGCAGCGGCGGCACCCCCACCTGGTGCGTCGACGTGATGACCTGATGGCGGCTGTTCAACGTCGGACGTCGCCTTCACTTCACTACGCTCGTCGTCGAGAAGAAGATCGACTTCTCCCAGTTGAGTGAGCATAGACACAAGGGTGTCCTCACTCTTCACACTGCCGCCACTTGATGCGTTCTGCTGCGCCTGGACGGCTGCCTTTCGGTTGAGCATGTGAAGAAGCGCCAGCCAACGGGTCTCGAGTGCGAGCTCCTCCTCCGTACGGTCATTGCCGACATCACTGTCGTCCTTCGTGCTGCTGCGATAGCCTTGATTCGGCGCTGCGTCCACGGCATTGTGGATGGCCTCGGTCCTCGCCTCGGTGGTATCGACAGGACGCGACGGGCTTCGCTCCGCACGCACAGGCCCAACGCCGGGATGGGCCGCGCGGTACGCCTTCCAGAACACTTTGATCTTGTCCAAAAAGGCACGGTCAGGCATCCCAAGCGACTGAAGCGCGTGCTCGAGCAGCTCCACATCGCTGTTCACGGGGAACAGGGTGTGCCCCGTCACGAGCTCGTACAAGATGCATCCGAGAGACCACATGTCCATACGCTCGTCGTAGTGAAGTCGCAGGGCCGCCTCTGGTGAGCGGTAAAATTGAGACTGGATGGGGTACAAACACGTTTCCGCATCCGCAGGACGTGCGTTGCTGAAGTCGATGAGCGTGAGTCGGGACGAGACACGCCCGACACTGTAGCGCCGGACCAGACCGGGCGATGTGACACGCGACGCGGCTGCGGATGACTTACACCACGACCGCGGATCTCTCAGCGGTGCGTCACTCCCAGGCGACCGCGACGGGACCCGCATGGGCGGTGGTGGTATGGGTGAGAGCGACAGGACGCTGCCAGAGGTGTGGCCGGCGGGCAGCGGTGGTGGTGGCAACTCCGATCCGGTCGAGACCTTAAACAAACCATTGATGCCGTCGGCGCTCGCTCCCACCACGTACTGGTCCGCATGGGGAATCGCGGTGACGCTGTTCGAGTGCGGTGGCATCGGCGGCGAGCTGGCCGAGAGTGAGAGGTCTCTCGCGTCCTCGCGCGACGGCCCTTGGCGACCGCCGCTTGTTGATGTGTGCACCGAAATCGGATGACGCGTGAACTGGTTGCATACGCCGGTGCTGCTGTGGCGATCCTCGCCGAGCGGCGGGGTTGCGTTGAGCGAGTTGGCCGTTGGGGACGCACGACCACCGTCAGCGCGAGCCGTGCCCTGACCACCACGCAGCTTCGCAATAAACGAGGAAAACGTGGGCAGCTCCGCGTCCTGCTCGCTGCGGTCGACAAGGAGAATGTTCTCTGGCTTGACGTCGGCGTGGAGAATACCCGCGCGGCGCACAGAGGCCAGCGCGTGGGTGACCTGCGCCATGAAGCTGCGTGTTATGAGGATGGGAAACGGATGTCGGCTGTTAATGCGAAACAGCTCGCCAAGGTCCATCCCGAAGAGCGGAAACACGAGGATGAGGTGCTGCCGGAAGCAGAAGTGACTCATAAGCTGAGAGAGCGGGCAGCGTCCCTGCTCGGCGTCCTGCTCTAGACGCGCCTCGGCCATCGCGAAGGAGGCCAGCTGTATTTCCGGTAGACGACGCTTGCGTGGACTGTTGGCAACGCTCGCGTTTGCGGTGGCCTCATGACGCCAGCCGTGGCTGCAGGTGGACGACGCACGTCCCCGCAGCAAGCGGAAGGACTCGTGACGCTGCACCTGGAAGGAGCGCTTCAGCTGTTCGTGTAGCTGAACCTCCTCCTCCGCGACGGCGGTGTACTGCGGGTCGTTGCGGATGATCTTAATCGCTAGCACCCGCGGCTTCCCCGATTCATCTGATTCGTGGTTGCCGGCTTGGTGGGGACGGCTGCCGCGACGCGATGCGGTCGCCGGCAGATTCAAAGGTGGCGCCCCACTCGTGCGTGTTGCGATGCGCTGCGCTGATGGTGGCGATGGTGGAATCATCACCGAGGACGAGCCAGGCTCCGCGCCTGTACCACTGCCAGCAACCACGGCATTACCCCCACCACTGTTGACATTGCTGTTGTGGTTCTTGTGACTTCTCGGGTTAGAGGCACTGGCGTGGTCAACGACGCGCACGACGACACTGTACGTGCCGTAGCCGAGCACATCAATCACCTCGTAGCGGTAAGCTATGTGATCTCCAATAATGACGCGGTAGTGATGATCCTCCTCATCGAACCATTCGGCGAGCTGAGCCGCCGTGGGAGCGCCGCTACCACCATCGCTTCGGTCGCCGGCCGCTGGTGCGGTGGGCGGTGTGTGCTTCAATCCGAGCCGCACAGCACGCTCCCCACAGTAGTAAATGCGACTGTGCTGGTGGATTTCCACGCGCTCAAAGGCCGTGAGGCTGTGCCACTGGTACAACAGCGCTTCCTCTGGTGTCCACGGGGGCGGAGGGATGCTGCGTGACGCACCACGACCAGAGCGCGCACCGCTCCCCGACCTGCTCGCAGCTGACCCTCCATTGCCGACGCTTTCCCAGTCGTGGCGGTCGTTTTCTTTGGCCGAGACGTAAATTGGCACGGCCGAAAGCGAGATGGACGATAAGGCGCTCTCGGGACGTCTGCTCTCCTCAGTCGACATCGCGTGCGTGCGCTTCTTTCGCAGTGATTGTGCAGACGCTGCGGCCGGCGGTGGAGGTACGGGTGTGTTGATTGCTCGCGACGCTGCCCCCGCTGTCGCCGAGAAAGGCAAGCGCCAGTCGTCCGATACGGAGAGTTGTCGCGTTTGCTCGGCAGTCGGAGCCGGCGACGCCACCGTCGGACTCGCGAAGCTCTGTGAAGGTGACCGTGAGGAGGAGCTCATCGCCGCTTGTGCCATGCAAGGCACCCATCGCAACGGCTTCGTGACCTGCATACTACCCTCTCTCGACAGGGGCTGTGGGGCGAGAGTCGCGGACGGACAGTCGGAGGAGAAGGACGTACCAACGCGCGCCATCTGATAGAAGGGCGCGTGTGGCGATGACGGTGCGTGACCTCCGCGGGAGGACTCACGGCTGTCCGCAGTGTACGCGGTCACGGTTCGTGCGGTCGCGGTGGTGAGCTGCGCGATGAGTGGGGTCACTGCTGAGCGAAAGGATTCCTCCTGTACCTCGACATCGCCATCGCTGCCTGCGTCATGTGCATGGGAAGCAGGTGCGTTGACCAGCACCGCACGCATCGCCGTCGCGGCGGCTTGTACCGCTACCGGGCTGGTGGACACACGGCCAGGAACTGCCGTGAGAAGGGGCGGCGGGGTCGGCAGAGACAGGTACTGTGAGAGCGCGCTCGCAGTGAAGGGGGTTTCACGCGCAGTGGGTGAGGTGAAACGCGAGGGCCGCAGACTAGCCCTACCACCACCCGCGCCTGCGGTGGCGCCGGGGTCGGCGTCAAAACTCACACGACGGCTGTTCGTCAGGACATTAGAAGACGACCCCAATGCCCCCGCACCACGCCCACCCGAGACACCATCCCCTCCCATGGACGCATACGTGCCGAATAAAGCCGCATCAGACAAGCTGGCCTCGGCCCTCTCAGAGCCTGCGATGGAGACCGGCGCTGTCGTGGGGGAAATAGAGGAGAGGAAGTGAGGCCGTCTCGTAGGCCAACGACCCTGACAACCACGCGAGCTCGCTCTGGCCGATGACATGGAGGCGGCGGCTGTCGGCCCTGCACGCTGCGCTCGCGCACTGGCCGGTGCTTTTGGTCTTTGGCCATCATCACAGGCGCTCCCCTCACCGCCACCGCTGGGGCCTCGTACGATACCGAGACGACCAACGCGCGTCCGTTCCGACACCTCACCAACACCGCTGCCTGCGTGCAAGAGAGCCCCACTCGCCGTGCAGGCGCGGGGTCGCTCTTCACCGGCAGGTCCACACTCACCGAGGCTGAAGGTATTCGCGACTTCGTGACCGTCGCACCAGGCCGTACTTGGGCCACTCTGAACAAGACCGTGCACGGACGCAGAGGACGCCAGCTGTGCCTCACCTGCGCGCCTTTCCATCGCCTCTCGCTGACCGCGCGGCGTTTGTGGCGCGGCCAACGCGGGTGCACCCTCCAGCGTACTCACTGATTGCAGAGGCGACGCACTTGGCCTGCCTGCGGGGTGCGGTAGCTGCGGCAGCGCGACTGAGGAATGGGCCTTTGCGTACGATCCAGACGAGTCGTCACTCGGGGTGGATGGCGCAGCCGTGTCGCGTGCGGGCCAGCCCGCCTTGGCGTCCATCGCGTCACCCCGCATCGCACTAGGCGTGCGTTCTCCCAGTGATCGTACCTGGGGAGAAACGGAAAGCAACGAATACGAGATGACAGCGCGTAGCTGATGCGGCGGTGTCGAAAGAGGCTTCGCGGAAATGGGCGAGCTGTGCGTTGGAGGGCTGCTACCTTGGCTGAGGCCATCACCTACACCGCGTCCGGCGTGTACGTACGAGGTTTCCTGCTGCTGCTGCTGTGGAGGGCTACGCGTAGGAAACAAGGAGGACGGCTCTGCGGTGCTGTTGGGACTCATTGGCATCAGACGGGTCGTGGTGCCGCTTGCCCAAGCGGGGCTGTTCGTCGCACTCGCCGACCCACTGGCACAGCTCGGCACTGGCCTTGACAGTCTGGCGCTGGCAGTGGGCGACGTTGCACCGGTCGCGTCTGACGTAACGGCTGTGCGCGCGGATTCGCCGTGCGGACCGTTGTTTGCTGCGCTTTTCACATGCGTCGACGGCCCATGCGCGTCATCGAGTGGATGCGGCGCGCGCGCGCGGCGAGTATTGGGCGACGTGAGAGTGAGTAAGGCCGCCTCGCCCCCTGCGTTGCTGAGCTCCGAGAGTGTTCCGCCAAGGGCACACGTGCGTGGCGAGGGGTGTTCAGGCGACGCCGACACAGCTGCTGTCATACGCGGCCGTGAAGACGCACTCGAGGTACGGCTCATGCCACTCGCACTACCATTGTCGACGGTGGGCTCGTTGCCGTCCCTGAGCGTGCGGCGGGGCACCGCGTAGAGATTACGTGTCCCGCCGGATGATGAGCGCGGGGATGACAGTGGGCCGTGCGCGTGCGGCGGTGATGACGACGGTGCGGCCGGCAGTGCCTGCGTGCGTGGCGAGTGCGTACGACTATCATCATGTGAGGAGGCACCAGGTAGCAACGTGGCGTCTTGAAGAGGGTGACTCATCAAGACGTCGAAAGCCAACGAAAAAGAGAAGAAAAAAAATTGGGTATGTACGTGTGATGGTGAAAAGTCAGATGACGGCAGAGAGAGAGAGAGATACGATAAAAACGGTGGTGGAGAAGAACAAATAACGGATGACTGCACGTGAACAGAAAAAACCCCGCAGTCTCACCGTCGACAAAAAGAAGGAAACAAAATAAAACAAAAGGCACAGTGTGTGTGTGTGTGTGTGTGTGACTTGATCAGTTGAGCAATATACAGAATTATCTGTGTGTTTCACTTTTTTTTTGTTTTTGTTTTAGTGCCTCGGTGAAGCCGTCCTTCTTTTTTTAAATTGTTTCTTCCTCTCCCTCTCCCCCTTGATGATCCCTGGTAATACTTTTGCTCACGTAGGTTGAAATGTCTTCAAAGAAAAATGTTTTTTTTTTTTCCTATCTGGCGGGTGAAATAAACATCAAAGGGGTCTTCCCCTTCTTTTTTTCCGTTTTGGAAAGAGGCGCGGTCGCAGAGAGTTGTTAGCGCAATGGTGTCTGGTCCCGTTCAAGAAAGAACCAGCGTGAGAGATACACAACAGGAAATGAGCTCTCAAACAAGATGGTGCGCACAAGTGCAGCGTGATGCTGACGGGAAAACGAAATGAAATAAAAAAACAAAAAGAGAGAAAGGAGATGTTATGCGTTGTAATGTAGTTCCTGAAGTACTGCGAGCGGTTAACGACACGCCTTGCTTGTTTTTTTTTTTAAACGCTTCCCTCCCTTCGCTATACAAGTATACATGCGTGAGCGTTGAACGAACAAAGACGCAGTAGCAGAGATAGAGAAGGATCAGAGCGAAGAGACGGGTGCGATGATGATCGGGGAGAGAAGAAAAGCCGGAGCCGACGGCAAGTGCGTCGCGATGCGTTTGATACGAACACGCCCACAAACCGAGAGAAGCCTCACTTGTTTTCGTAGGAATTTGGGAGTCCGGTGCTTTCTTTTCGACACGGCGGAAATAGTGGGCACATTTATTCTCTTCTTCTTCGACATCTAATGTACACGTGTTCAAGTCACGTCCTCTATGCGGCTAATCTCTCATTGAGCGCCGCTACACACCAGAAACAGGCTCCAAAGAGAGCCCGAACACAGCACAGAAGAGAACGCCACACCACGATGCGGACGGTGTAGAGGAGAAGCGCGATGCCAAAGGCGAGAACAGCGCCTTGAAGGACGGTCACGGTACCTTCGACTTCCGCACTCGCCCAGGACGCAGACGACGCAGTCGGGAAGCGAGAAAACTGCGGGTGCGCGCGGCTCCAGCTGAGCAGGATACCGTCAAACACGACCAGCACGAGCACGAGAGGGCTGAATAGCCAGAAAAGCGGAGCCTTGCTGTCGGGCAGAATAAAGAGTCGATACCAGCGTGTGTGACCATCCAGGTCTGCGCTGTGGCGCAGGACACGATCGTCATTTGGGTCGCCCTCGTCGTCGGTGTTCGCCTCAAGAGAGTCGGTGTCTTCGCCGCCACTGCGACGACGCTGCCGTGCCCGCGCTGCCCGTCGCGTGCGTACCAGGCTCCTCGACACCATGCCATCCACCGCACGCCAGTGGCGCGTATTGGAGAATAAGTAGTGTGGTCCCGAAAGGCTGATCAAAGGCAGCGTGCGCTCGTCGCTGTGCGAGGCCAGCCACCGTCTCTCACGCCAGCGCACCACACAGGGACTATTAAGGGCTGCCGTGAACAAGGTGATGCCGGTGGCGAGCGTGAGAGAGGCACAGACAACGCCCAGGTATAGGGCGGCGAGGAGACCCGGCGCTTCACCACAACCAGCGTCGACTGGGCAGAGACCAGCGCGACCCTCCACTATGCTGGCATCCACAGCAGCGGCAACGGGCCATGTGATGGTCGTTGCGGTGAGTGAGGCCTCTGTCGTCACGGTGGTGTTGCCGTCGAGTTGATCGCATTGTACATAACACTGACCGCCGTCCTCTGCGTACCGAGCCAACAGCACGTCACGATACGCACTCAAGTAGTTCCACAAGGTCAAGGTCAGATAGCCGAATAGCAGTTGCAGCGCCGTGAAGACGTCGAGGAATACGGAGGTGAGGAAAATATGTGGCTCTGCGGTAAGGCGCAGATCATCCCAGGTATCGACGGAGCGTGACGCCCCTGCAGATGCCGTCGCGGACGGTGCAGAGCCATCTGCGTGGAGTCTGGCCGCATCCGCAGTGGAGGTCGATGAGACACCGGCTGGTGGCGCTGTCGTGCTTGTAAAGACGAGACCGACCGGGTGATCAGCACTCGACGTTTCATGCGCCACGTACCATGCCAAACACGAGGACATGACGACGCAACTAAACGCGTTTCATGGAGACGAACAGATGAGCGACGGCGTCCGCGTCTAAAGAGAAAGGGTTGTGATTTGGGCAACAGACAAGAATAGCAATAACAACAACAATGAAGAGCGATGAGACAGGGGAGCGTGGGGAGTGACGAGAAAAGGTGCACCAGAATGAACACAAAAGGATGAGGAGGGATCAGAGGAGAGAGAGAGAGAGCGAGAGAGTACACGCACCGCTGGCTTGACTTGTACAGATGTGAGTCTTTTCCTTTTTTCTTCTTTTTTTTTTTTTATGTGGCAAGACGTGCTACGGACGACCTTCGCCACGCGCACACTTCTGTCACCGTTTCGCGGGGGGGGGGGGGGACGAATTGCCGTTAACCGCCCCTTTCATCGTTTTTCTGCTCGTCTTTTTTTTTTTTTCGTTTCGTTGTGCCTCGTTCGAGCGCTGAGAGATGCGCTGCTGACACTAATCTGTGATGGAGATATGTACTCAAGAAGACAGTGCATGCGAAGGTGGCGAAGTATCAAGAAACCATTCGTCTCGTTTCCAATCTCTCGTGCACACATCCATGTGCCCACACACACGCCCACTACGTCCGCTCCGCCTTTCCTTTTTTCTCGTACGCCTGCTCGCGTTCTTCCCTTCGCAACCGCTGCTTGGCGGATTGTGCCGCATTGTACTGGTCCATATACTTGCTGGCAAACGCCGTCGCGGACGGATCCGAGGCGTGACCAGCTTCAATGATGATGGGTTCAATACCATCCGACGCCACGCCCCCGCCCACTGCCGACGCGGACGCCGCACGCGCTTCTGACGGCACCTGAGTCTCCGCGTGCGACTCTCGGCGCTTTCGTCGTTCGCGTGCGATGGCGCGCTTTTTACGAAGCTTCTCCGCCTCGTACTCCATCTCCTCAACATCGTCAAAGAGACCCACACGTGTAAAGAAGCGATGGAGGCGGATATCACACTCGTAGTCGAGCGCGCGCTTCTGTGACTGCCACATATCCCTCTTCTCCTCCGCATCCACGCTCGTAAAGGCAAGACGGTATTCGTGGCCTTCCGCGGTACTGCGCTCGCCGTAGGTGCCGTGCTGCGGTGGGTAGGCTTGGATCCGGAAGACAGCTCGTCCGGGCGCGGTGTGGTTCACCAACAACGTCTTCGCCGCCGTCGTCGCGCTCATGCCTAGCCAGAAAGGGGCGAGGTAGCTGGGGAAGAAGGGCGTTATGAGAGTGGCCAGGGCAGGGCCCGTGGTCGCACACACGAGAGCGAGCAACGCCGCACTACCGTAGCCGAGCACCGCGTACCTCTTGGCCAGTACAATGTACTCATCGAGTCGGTCGTTGAACCCCTCGCGTCGCTTCAAATGATCTAAGAGGTTCGTCAGCGTCAGCGTCATCGCGAGGGATAAGGTCGGATCAATTGTACAAAGGAGAGTCGTGCCGCTCGCCGCCAGTGCGGAGCTTGTCTGTGCGGCAGCGACTACCTCGCCCGAGCCTAGAAGCGAAAAAGCCAAGGGGCTTTGAACGGCCATATGTGCCTGCTGTGTAAGAAAGGCACCAACCTGCTGCGCGGGAATACCAAGCGAATACACCGACCCCACCGCACCCACCACATATGGGGCCGTCATCTTCACGTTGTTGGTCTTGTAGCTGCGGAAAATACGATCACGGTCGTTTTTGAGCTTCTGCGAAGCGACCTTTTTTTCCCAAGTAATCGCACGCGGATGCTCGGCGATGCTAAGATACTCGTGATGCGCCTCTTGCAGCTCAGGTAGCGCGGCGGCCACGCGAGAGAGACATTGATCGCCGTATATAGTCCACGGGAGCGAAAGCGCACCGCGTACAAGGGCGCCTCCGAGGAAGAGAACACCGAAGGGGGTGTTCACGTTGGCGACATGGGCAGCGTAGAGAATACCGTTGGCGAGAAATGTCGAGAGCGTGCCGATGCGCCGTGCAGAGGTAATGCGAAGCATTCGTCCAGTGAGGCGTACCAAGCGACACGACAAAAAGAAAAAAAAAAGTTGTACCTCTCTCTCTTCCGGTGTGACGTCTTCTTTATTTGGCGGCAGACACACTGCGCAGTTTGTGCGATCGTCGAGATGCACTCGATGTCAGCGAAAGGCAAGAGAGAGAGAGAAATATATGCGACGGTGGAGATGGCATGAGCTCCGTGCGCGTCCATGTGTAGAGTCACTAAGGGCACAACACACAGCTGAACAACAAGGATGTTCATCTTCATTGGCTACTCTCCTCTAGGATAGAGGGTGGTGGTGTAATAGGCCGTGCAGTGATCGGATCCCAGCCAAGCTTTTTCTTTTTATTCTTGTTCCATGCTCACCTCTTGTACAATTGTCTATTAAAGGGGAAAACAAGACGCAGACCGACGAGGTGTCAACACAAAAACAATGAATGTTGGTTCTAGACAAGAAAAAACAACAGCAACAACAAGAGCAGACAAACAAGGCGAAATAATCTATCTATTTATCTATCACTTCATCTCCACATGAGCCGAATGACGACAACAATATCATCCGCTGCGAGAGGTACACCATCGCAAGCACCCCAAGAGACTCTCTCTCTCTGTGAGCTCAAAAAACACCTCGTTGTGCGCGCAGCTGCGAGAGCACATCTCGTTGATATTGGGCGATACTACTGCACGCTCCTGAGGAGCCCTCCCTCTCATCCGACACACATCGCTGGGAAGAGGACGAAGACAAGGCCGCCCCGTCCTGTGCGTGCGGTAACCCAACGGGTATCGGTCTCTGAAGCGAACGAAGCAGATCATCAAAGGCGTGCTGCCACGCCTCCCTCTTGCCGGGGTCGCGGCGCCGCTGAGCCGATGCGCTACTGTGCGAGGGATCGGCTGAGCGTTGCGTGACCGTTCGTTGACCTTCTTCGGTGTTCGCATCACACGCTTCCGGCCTTTCGTCGTCTTCTTTGTGATCTGGACGCTCCGTGCTCGTATCTGCGGACGCGGCGGCACGTGTAACCGTGCTTGACTCCCTGTTCTTCTCCGCAGCGGTGTGCTCAAGCCTGGACAGTGCGGCACGCAGTAGTGTGGAGACGCTATCGGATGGATGAACTCTCTGGGAGGTGAGCGCTGTTGTCTTCGCGTGTGCCGTTGCATCCGTCCCTGTCTCCAAAGTGGTGTATCCACTGTCTCCTCGCTGCGAGAGGTCGCGCCTTCGCATCGCTTCTACAGTCGTCTCTAATGGATTCTCTGCAAGCAGCCTGGCGAGTGCCAGGCTGGTGAGCTCGTGAACAGCACACAGCTCCGTCTGTGCACTCGCGCGCACCACGGCGGGCAGTCGCCTCGTCGATGCCTTGCCATCTGAGAGGTCTCTCTCTATGCTCACGTCATGATTCACGTGGCGCTCTTGTAGGAACCGATCCATCGCATCTATCATCGCGTCGTCCTCGCTTCGCTCAGCGCGGGTAGCGGGGGTGCTATCACCGCCAAGCTCCAAGAGCTTTCGCAGCGCGTGCGATCCTGCGTTCAGTCGAAGAAGCTCCTGCTCCAGCTGCTGGCGATGGTGAAGCCAGTGACAGCCTGCCAGAGCGGCACTCTCTTCCATCTCATCAAGGTCCTTGTCAATAAGACCAATTTCTTCTTGCAGCTGTATGATCTGTGCTTCCTTCCGCGCCCGCTCGACGACGAGTGTCTCACTGGCGTGCTGCCATTGAAAAAGGTGAGCGCGAAGTGGTCGGTAGTAGTGGTCCTCCATCCTCTCCAGCGTTTTCTTTGTTTCTCTGAGAAGACCTGAGGGGCCGTGTGCGAGGGCCTCGGCCAGTGACAAGTGATCGTGCCCGACGTGCGTCCCCACGAGTAGATCCTGCTCGCTGCACGGAGTGTGACAGCGCTGACAGTAATACGCGAGTGCGGTTGAAAGAAGAGGAGGTGGTCGCTCACCCCGAGTGGGCGCGGTGGGTGCCTCGTCGTCGGACATCATCGCACGGTCTGCCTCGAACACTCACACTCGCCACACGCCGACAACGTGAAGCATCACCGAGGAGAACAGAAAACAAAATAAAATAAAACAAAACAAAGAACAGAAGTATTAGACAGAGAGAGAGAGAGAGGGAGAGCGAAATAGAACAGAAGGCAAGAGATGGTACGGGAGAAAAATGCGATGGTGAGGGAGAGAGAAGGCGGCGAAAAGCGGATTCTTCGTGATCACACCCGAATGCGCGGGAATGCGGAGCACGCTCCCTGTATGACGCCACGCATCTTTTTCACTTTTTTTTTTTCCACTCGATGAAACAGCCATCGCACTACACTGATTTCTTTTTCTTTGTTACTTCTTCTCTGTTCGTTTAAGCGTGCACCGGTACTCAAGTGTTGTGTGTTAGATCGGTAGATGTCACTAGTCACAGTCACACACACACACACACGCATATGCTCACAGATATAATATCTGTTCAACATTGTGTGTTTGTGTGTTTGTGTGTGTTCTCACTCACGCCTCTGCTTTTTGCACGCAGGTGATGCGTGACGGCTGTCGACGGCGTCTGTGGCTGTGACCGGTGCGCGTACCCATCGTATGCGCGTCACGAGAATGGACATCTGCAGATCGCTCGCAGACTCTGTGACCTTCTCACGCTTATAGTGCCAGATGTACGGCGCGCTCTTGCCGTCGTGACAACTCGGCAGACGGCACTGTTTCTCCCACATGGCCAACTCCAGCATTGCAGTTGGACTCTCCAGCAGCGCGCGTGAGAGCGCGCTTGACAAGGTGAGTGCACTCCCAGCCGTCCCTGTCGCCGCGCCCGAGGCCACATCGTCACGGCCACGCTTGACCGAGGCCGGTTGCTCGGCCGCCAGGTGGGAGGCGCCGGTGCGATCGGCGTCGACGTGCACACCTTCTCGCCACCAGCGCAGTGTACGCGCGTTCTCGTCGTCGAGCATCGTCAGGAACGCACCCTCCACGTCTTCAACCCGCTGCTCGCAGAAGTTCACCACTTCACACCCATCTGGATTAGCAGCCAATATCTCGGTCAGTGTATAAAGCAGCTGCGGCCACGCTTGCGGATTGCCGTAGAGAGCATCACACATTATCACGTAATCAACCTTGGCCATGGGCACGTCTGCCGCCGCGGTTGCCGGTGACGACGACGACGGCCTGCTCAGGAACGACGCGCAGGCCCGCCACGGCTCCGACGGTGCCATGAGAGCCCTCACCATTGAGGTCGCCACCGCTATTTCCGCATCCCCGGTGCGCGTCTTGTTCGCCGCCGCCTCCTGCGCGTACTTACGCAGCTGCTTCTTTGGGTTTGTCGCCGTACTGGGACCCCACTTCCAAGCCATGGCCGCGCAGTCACCGAGCCCGTGGCTGTGTTGATGTACACGATCGGCGTTCAGCTTGACGTTGTAGGCCATAAGCGGCAGCAGCTCTTTGAGGTCGGTAATAGCGCTGCGTGCCCCGGCCATGGCGAGGGCGATGCCGAGACAGCCAACCCCTGCGCCAAGTTCGACAACACGTAGGCCACGCAGCGGCGCCGCCTCCTTCGCATTCGCGCTTCTCGCTACCAGGCGCGTCCGTAGCGCGGGGTGATCGGCGAATACGTGGTTGTGCAGATACGACAGTGCGGCGCTGTTGCTATTCCACAGCACCGCGCCGAGTTGATCCTCAGCACTCTCGAGCTCCACCTGCTCTGCTGTCGACATGTCCACTTCTTCGACGCGTGTTTTGTGGAGATCGTCCCGCCCCTCGCCATCCGTAGTCGTGGAAGAGGACGGTGCCACGGCCCAGTGCAGAGTAGAGACGGGTCCATACGGACTCGCCACATCCCGCTTCACCCAGGTGAGCATGACGGCACGGGACACTCGCCAAAACAAAGAGAACAGGTGTGAATGCCGACCGAGATATTTTTATATCTCGATTCCCTCTTATCGAACAGTGCGACCCTTGACTATCAAACAACAGCGAGAGAGCGAGGAGAGTGTGGGCGCACAATATGACGATGGTTAGAAGGGAGAGAGAGAGAGAGAGATCAATAACGCTAATTAGATGGGTGAATCGCTACAAAGCGAAGATGCCCTGCTCTGACGGCCATTGTCTCTTTTTTTTTTCCTTTCTGCTGGGCATGGATTATTGTTCTCGTCATTGTGTTCTTGATGCTCTATTTTTCATTTTACCACGTCACGTGGATCAACACAGGACCGTGTCCACCCCCCGCCCCTGCCGGGCCTCGCACATACCATCAGCTGTACAGGTCGTTAGCCACATTAGAAAACAAAGCAAAAAAAAAAAAAAAGCGTTGGAGACGGCACCCTGTTCTGGTCTGACACGCCGATCACATTTCTCCCTCTCCTCTGCCATTTTTGATTTGTTTTGTTTCACGAGCGTTTCGAGGACTTCGCATGCAGCTGGCGAGCACGGTACTCCGCCTGGAGACGCCGTTCCTCTGCGAGGACGCTGCTCAGCTCGGTCTCCAAGCTATCGAGGACCTGCTGCATCACGACCACCTCTTCCTCGCGCAGACGGCTGAGCAGGGTCGCTTGGCCACGGCGCCGAGCCAGCGCGTTGGCCCAGTACGCACCAAGGTAGTGGAGCCGTGCACCTGGTACGGACGCCTCCTCTTCACCCTCCGCCTCCGCCGCTGCTTCCTTGTTGGTCGGGGAGGGTGAGAGGAGATAACGTCCGCCGGCCATGACGGTGTCATGTCGGTCGACGAAGCACTGACTCACCAACGTCTCGAGCCGGGCAAAGGCACTGTGGCGACGGGCGAGCGCGCTCTCCGCCGCCTCTGTGTGATGCGAGTCGAGCGACGCACGCTCCTCGTCGCGCACTGTGGTCTTTGCCCAAATACGCATGTGCTGCTGCGTCCGCGCGACGTCCGCGGCGGTGATGATGGTGTCGGACGTGTGCGCCGCTATCTCAGCCTCGACGGCTTGCCGCGCGTCACCAAGCGCACGCATGAGCGCCTCATCGCGGAGTGCTGGCGCGAGGATTTCAGGCGACTGCTGCATCGCCTCTGCGACCCACGACTTGGCAAAGGACATGTACTCCTCCGCAGTGCGCACGGGCACCGCCTCCATATCTGCACTGACCGGGTCGAGTGTACCCGTTTCGGCAACGTGTGCAGTGGCTGATGAGACTGCGTGTGGGGATGGCGGTGTCACGACGTCCCCGTCGGGAAGCGGCAGTGTCGCGAACATGTCATCGACCTGCGCTGTGTTCATGGCCCCTTGAGACACCGCTGGCGCCTTTTCTTTCTTTGACCTCTTCGGTGCGCTCTCGCCGGCCTCGGGGAGCGCGGCGAAGAGGGCATCGAGATCAGGCGTGTCTGTGCTGGGACCGGCCAACGCATCCCACGTGAGCCCTGAGCTAGAGGCGCCACCGCCTTCGACAGTTTTTCCCAGTTTACGCACGCCTGTTTCGGCAGAGGACGAAGACACGTGGGCGTGCGACGCGATCATCGGACGCGATGAGGCGGACGCGGTGTCGTCGGACCCCGTGATGAGAAGATCGAGCCGGTTGTGGTGGACGGGCAGTGCACCGCCGTGACCGGACGCATCTTTGCCGCTCTCTTGTCCACTGAAGGCCTCGATATGACCTCCGTAGAGCTTGCGTGACTGCTTTTCGATGCCCGCCTTGGCCAGGTCGTCGTTCATGTCAATCGGCGTGAAGGCGGCGCGCGCGCCTCGACGTGCGCCACGCGCTGCTTTCCCGCGGCGGCCCACCATCGCGTCCTCGTCGGCATCGCTGTCGTCGGCGTCGACACCAATCGCGAGCCGATCGCCGTCCGAGTCGTCATCTGCATCGTCCTCGTCTTCTTCCACGATGCGATCGAGCACGGTCGCACGCCCCTGACGGTCCTCGTCCATGGCCTGGCGCATACGCTTCCGCTGGCGTCCAGAAAGCGTGCCCGCTTCGATCGCTTCGCGGTTATTTTCGAGCTTGGCGAGGTAGCTCGTTTCTTGCTGTTGCTGTTTACGTTGCTTTCGCAGACCCTTCTTCTGGTCTTGGTTGGCGAGACGACTGATGAGAAGGTCGTGTGCCTCGCGCTTCTCCGTTGCGGTGGCGGCTGTGTCTGCGCGAGCCGCCCGTTCTTCGTGTGCGAGTTGTTTTCCGCGTCGTCTTCGTCGCTCCTCCATGAATGCGCCAAAGGAGAGCTCAGGCTCCCCATCGAGCTTGGCCGCCGCCTGTCGCTTCTCAAACTCGTGCGCATCAAGGAGTTTTTGGTAGTGCTGCTCACAGAGCCAAGGCGGTCGACGGTAATGAGTGGACGTACGCCGCGTGATCTGCTCAGAGATGGTGCGCCACTTGTACGGAAAGAGCGACTGTAGTTTGAGCAGCTCCTCCTCCTCCTCCAGACTCCACTCCTCGGTGAGATGGAGGCCTTGGTCAAGGTAGTTCTCGTACCGCTCACGGCATTGCTGAGCGGTTTTGTTCTGCAGCACAGAAGCCACGCGTGCCCAATCACGCAGACCGTACTTGGTCAGCGCGGCGAGAAGGAACTGATCCTCCTGGTTGGTCCACGGACCGCCTTTGAAGTGAAGCCGCGACATGACTATCAGACGTGCGCCCTTCTCTACTTTTTTTTCTTTTCGTTGCTGAGAAGCGACAAAATAAATAAATAAATAAATAAAGGAGGTTGGAAAAGCCAATATCGTGTCACGACGCGTGATGAGAGAGAGAGAGAGAGCGAGAGGGATGTAGGGCAGAGGAGCGTGCACACGTGTGTACGTTGGAACAGTGGTGGCCGTCGTGCCGCTAATATCGATGATGGAGTTTTTGGGACGTGCTCTCGCCAGTCGGAAAGGAGGAGGGAGAGAGGAACAACAACCGCCAAGTAGCAACGGCTTGAGTGCCTTCGATATGGAGTAGACATTGACAGGCGTATTCGTGCGCCTCTGCACGCCTGGCTCTATTTCCCTCTCGTACCTCTGCTTTTCATTGAACTAGCATCCTTCCTTTTTTTTTTTTTTCGTGTGTGTGTGAGTGGTCAGTGCGGCGGGGCAGCTGCAGTCAGTACAAAACAAGAAGCTGCGTGATCCGCCGTACGCATGCGTGTCATCTGTGAACAACAGCAATAACAACAATAAGAACATCAACAACAGCAAAAAGAGCTCCCTGCACCATGTGCGCTTTCGTATCGTTATTTCTCTTTTTCTGTCTTCCGGCGAGTCCTGCATCCGTCTCTTTCTGTTAGCCCGTCGGCCTCTGGTGCACTTGTTCCTTGAGATGGGCGACGGCTTCGACAAGGGTGATCAGGTCTTCGGGCAGCTGCAGAGACGGATCTCGCACGAGACGTAGCATGGTCAAAACATCCTTGTCGTCCAATTGTTCGCTTCTCTGTGTGGGCGCGTCTGACGTTGGTGGCGACACGTCCTCGCGGCGGTTTCGTGCGAGACGGGTCAATGTCCGCAGCTCCTGCCGCCATTCTCTCAAAATACGTGGATGGTAGTGAAAAAGGACCGCTTGATAGCCCACACCAAGTCGCACGGTCAGATCAAACAGATCGTAGTCGATGGGCGGGAGCACGGGCATAGCGGAGTGCGTCTCTGGATAGCGCGCGAGCTTATTCGCACTGACCACGATGCCCTGTGGCCCTGCCGCAGACGATGCCGCGTGACGGCCCGTGAAGGACGGCGCGAGGTACGAGGGGCGACCTTCGTCTTCCACCTTGAGCATCGGTGACTGCCGAGCGATGCTGCGCTGGGCGGACGCGGCGTCCGTCAAGGGCGACCAGCCGTTCGTGGCCGAGGCCCGCGCGGATGCGCGGGCGGAAACGGACGCGTCCGTCGTCAGTCCGGATGGTGCGTGTGTGGCTGTCGTCATCGTCTTTGTCGTCATGATCGCTTCATCCTCTTCCGCTTCCCCTACTTCCTCCGCGACACCGTCCTCTTCGTACGCACGCTCGTCCGCCGCGTCCGCTTCCTCCGCTTCTCTGTCACGACGCCTCTGTGCCTCGCGTGGGGTCTCTTTTTCCGCCTTCATCTGCTTCGCCTGATGCGCCGCCAACTCGTGCGCCGTCATCCAGACGCTCTCCGTCTCTGACAGCCACACGCGCACCTTACGCGACCCGTGCGGAGGCTCGTCGGCTTCACGCGACCCGTGCTGGACCGGCTCCGCCTCGGCAGAGGAGTGCACGGGCGTGTTGAGGCGGCGCGCGTGATGTGCGATCACATCCTCCAGGGGCTCGACGTACTGCACAGCTAGTTGTGCCTTTTCTTGGAGATCGCGGCGCAGCGCGTCTGATAGCTCGAGCGTCAGTCGAATCTCCACCGCACTCTCATCCTCAGCCGAAGGAGAGACCTTGGGCGAGTGTGGATAGGCCTCCGTGTACGCCACGCGACTCTCCGCGAGTGCCGTCTGCACGCCGTCCCTCAACGTGTGGCGCAATGTTTCCACCACATAGCGAGCCTCCGGTGTGGCAGCCGCCACCGTATGCGCCGCCATCGTCCCTCCCTCTCGCACCTCTTCCGTTTTTGATTCCGTCGTTTCGGACGTCACAGCCATGTATGATTTGATGTGCGGGAATGGATCGAGGTGTCCGAAGTTGGTCACGCGCAGCTCCGCCGTCGAGTCACGCTGCATCTCACCGTGGGGGAAAAAGCGAGACTGAACCTGCGGAATATCGTGTAAGTCGGCTTCACGATCGCGGCGACGGGCCTCCCGCAGCTCGCCGAACGTCGTGGACGGTGCGACAGACGCCGCGAAGGCAGGCGCGACGAACAGCACATCAATGGGCTGCATAATGGCACCACTCCAAAAGCTGATGTGTCCCTTGTGCTGGTCCACAGCCTTTGCGTCCATCAAGAAGAGCATGCCCGGCGTTGGTCTGAGGGAGGCGCGCACCGTCGCCTGCACTGGGGTTGAGACGACTCCAAGAGTGTCTTCCTCCTCGTCATCGCACTGTTCTTTCTCTTCAGGTGCTCGGACCGTCTGCGTGCACTCTTTCAGGCCGGATGCGGTCGCACCCTCGGTGGGCGGCAGCGCTAGTGTGCTCAGGGAGAGACCACGCTGCACCTCCCAGGGCAGGACTGCCGACCAGAGGGCGAGAGGTACGACCTTGCGGTACACATGTGGCACACGCTTTGTTGCGCGTGACGACACGCCGGCACCGGAACGTCCGTGTGCGTGTGAATTCTTTTTGTGGAAAAAGCGATGGAGATAGCTCTCCGCGTGCGTGGGGGGAGCCGCTTCGTTGTGGTGTGCAGATGCCTTCTCTTCCGTCACAGAGGCGGAGGGGGCCTCGCGAAGGACATCAATGTGTAGTTCCGCTGCATAGGTGGGCTTCTGCTGCAGCGACACGTGCTCCGTGTACGTCACCCAGTCGCGGAGGACCACCTTGAGTGCGGTGAGATCCTCGTTGACAGGCAGCGTGACGTGTCTTTTCACAATATCCGTAATGAAGCTCGAGGCACGCATCGTCTCACAAGTGCGGCGTATTCCGGCTCACGCGTACCTACCCTGTAGATACGATGACGCGGTGGAGATTATAACAAGTGCAGTAAAAGAGGAGAGGAAGAGGGACAGGAGAAGATGGTGGCGGTGTGAGGGCTGAGGGCGTATGAGAAGTCGTGACCACACGGGACGCGTCTGTCCACCGGCATATGTGTGTGTGTGTGGGTGTGAGCATGTCTGCGCGCACACGTAGAAGTGAAGCTTCAATGAGTCTGTGTTCCTCTTTTGAATACGTCAGTGTGAATCCTTTGTGTCGATATCGCCGCGTGTTTTAATGAGCGCCGTCGGCGGAGCAACACCAGTGCTGTGGGGTACATAAAAACAACCACAGCAAAGGCACAGACACAGACACAGGATCACACGTCGACTGAGGGTGGACGCACTCATCATTATTTAGGTGTACATAGTTGCTTTTTTTTTCTTTTCTTTTTCTCGCTTCCCGTTGACAGGCAGCAGAGAACAACTATATAGAAGAACAAAAAACAAAACAAAACAAAACAAAAAAAGAAGTGAAGAGAAACAAAAACGTGTGGTAAGCGAATAATCGCAATACGAGGGGGAGGGCCGTTTACGCATTTATTTTGTTTGTTTGTGTGTGTGTGTGTAGGCGTGCTGCCTCATGCCATGCGTTTCACCCCTCACTTTTATAGAGGGCGCGGTGGCTTCATCGTGACAAAAAAAAAAAATGATAGTAATCGAAGAGTTAAGTAAACCCGCACTATACTAAAGAAGAGAAAGGAAAAAAAAAAGAGAGAGAGAGAGAGAGATCAACACTTAAAAAGAAAAAGGAAAAAAAAAATATATAGCTAAAGACGGAGGGACAATCCAGGAAAGAGCCGGCTACCATATGTCCATAAAGACACATGTGCGGTCGCACACCACTGCTTGGCTACGCGCACGCATGCACCTTCCGCTGGTGCTAACCGTGTCTGACCGCCGGCTTGTTGCCGCGATGATTCAGCGCAAGCGAACCGCGTGTCAGCTAGAAGAACATTTACTGCGCCTGTCTTCGTGTTCATATCCTTTCTTGACTAATTTTTTTCTGTTTTACTTTTTCACTGTTCGTCCCTTCGCCATTTATGATGAAAAACATGCTCGCACCTTGTTTTCAATGTCTTTTTGTTTCCTTTTTTCTTCGTCTTTTTTTTTTTTCAAATCTTGGAGATGTCATGGCTGCCGCTTTCGCGAAGGCCAGCGCCGGACATGCGAATGAAGCGGGCGTTCTTCTGCATCTCGGCAATATTCTTCGCACCACAGTAAGAGATACCAGAGCGAAGTCCACCCACCAGCTGATGGAGAATGGGGCCCAGTGGGCCCTTGCACGCCACCCAGCCCTCCACACCCTCAGGCACAAGGTCATTGAAAACATCTTCGTCCAGGCGCTTCTCACGCTCGGCCTTGCTCAGGTTCGCACCAAAGCCGGCCATGCCACGAATCACCTTGACCTTCTTACCCTCCTTGACGAGCACACGACCAGGGGCCTCGTCGGTGCCGGCGAGCATGTTCCCAAGCATGACGGTGTCCGCACCGGCGGCAATAGCCTTACAAATATCACCGGCCGTCTTCACACCACCGTCAGCAATGCAGGGCACGCCGTGCTGCTTCGCGACACGAACGCAGTCCATCACGGCGGTCAGCTGAGGCACACCCGAGCCGGCGACGAGACGCGTGATGCAGATGCTGCCCGGACCGACGCCGATCTTCAAGCCATCCGCACCGGCCTCGATGAGGTCCTTGGCGGCCTCCCCACTCGCGATATTGCCGGCGATGATGTCGACCTTGTTTGTCTGCGGGTTCTTCTTGAGCGCGCGGACCATGTCGATGCAGATGTCGCTGTGGCCATGCGCAATATCGACAACGAGCACATCTGCGCCGGCCTCGATCAGCGCCGCCGCGCGCGCGTGGTCCTCGTTCTTGACGCCGATGGCTGCACCGACAAGCAGGCGGCTGCGCGAGTCCAGAGAAGCGACCTGGTTTTTCGCGAGCTTCACCAAGTCGGAGCGGGTGATGAGGTACTTCAGGTGACCCTTGTCATCAACGATCGGGACGTTGCTGCACCGGTTCTTGTGCATAATCGCGCGGGCCTCCTCCATGGTGATGGCCTCGTTGGTGGTGACGACCACACTAGCGCGCGGGGTCATGAAATCCTTCACCTGCGCGTCATCCTCCGAGAAGAGCATATCGGAGCGGGACACCACACCCAGAAGCTTGCGAGACTCGAAGCTCTCAACGACCATAAGGCAGTTCACACCGCCCTTTCGGCCGCTCCAGTTGAACGCCTCGGTCGCCTCGACCTTGGTGGACGTCGGGAGAACCATGCGTGGGTCCTCAATCATGAAAGACTGCGCGCGCTTCACCTTACGCACCATCGCACACTGTTCCTCCACAGAGCAGAAGCGGTGAAGAATACCAATGCCACCTTCGCGGGCCATCGCCACCGCGGTCTGGTGCTCGGTCACGGTGTCCATGTTGCTGGCGACGATGGGAATACGCAGCGTGATATTGCGAGAGAGTTTGGTCGTCGTGCTCACCTGTTTGCGTGAGCGGACGGGGCTGCGCTGGGGGATGAGCAGCACATCGTCGTAGGTGAGGCCTTGAGGAAATGTGGGAAGACCTGACAGATTTGCCATGATGTCGACCGAAAGGACACTATATCTTTGTGTGTCTGTGTGTGTGTCTGTGGGAATAAAGAAGTCACAAAATGACTGTGGCTTTCTTACGTTTTTTTTTTTTACCTTGTTCAACTATTCGCAATGAAGTGGGCTTACTCTGACGCGCAGTGATATCTTTTATTATTATTATTATTATTATTATTATTTACGGAGCGGATAATTGTGATGAGGAGTGGAGAGAGAGAGACGCATGCGTATTGAGGCGAGGAGAAGAGGAGGAATTCAAAAGAAAGAACATCGAAAGGAGTGTAGCGGTGCGCGAAGTGGCAGCAGTCGTACGACCAGACGCCATGCACATCTCTCTCTCTCTCTGGAGCGAGTGACGGACAATTGTCTGCCTGTTTATTCGTCTCCATTTTTCTCTTTTCTTTTCTTCTCGTCTTTATTATTATTATTTACGGACGGCTCTCCCACACGAGCGCGGCGGCGGCGCTCGCAGGGGGCTGGTACGCCTCCATCGCCGCCACCAGCTCGGCCACGGTGTCCCGGACCACCACGCACTTCACCGTCGTCTCTTCCAGAAAACCTTCCTTGACAAGATGATCGAGCAGTTGCAGGAATGGCCCGAAGAAGTTGTTCACGTTACACAGCCCGATGCGGGGACGGTACGCGTTGAGCTGGAAGAGCGTCATCACTTCCAGCAGCTCGTCGAAGGTGCCGATCCCACCGGGCAGCGCAATGACCGTGTCGGCGTGTGTGAACATGATACTCTTGCGTTCAGACATGGTGCCGGTGTAGTAGATGAGGTCACCGATCATATCCCCGGAGGCCTCCCGCGGCTTCAGGGCGTTGGGAATGACGGCCACGACGAGGCCCTTTTCCTCCGTCACTTGCTTAGCAACGGCACCCATCACACCGACTGTACCACCGCCGTAAACGAGAGGGCGTTGTGCCTTGTGGGCGATGTAGCCACCCAGCTCCTCAGCGGCCTGGACGTAGAGCGGCGACGCGCCTCCGCGTGCACCCGCGAACACAAGAATACCCTTCTTGAACACATCCTGCTTTGGCGCCTCGTGTTCCGCGGGCTCGGGCATGGCATTCAGCTTCGCCTGCACATCTGTATTCTCATAGACGTTCAGCTTCTGCTCCGCAACAGCCAACGTGCCAATAAATTTGAAGAACTCGGCGAACGTATCGCTCTTGCAGTGCACCTCCTGGAAATCGCGGGCGGAGTTGTACCGCTCCATCACGAGGAAGGCGTTTGGAATAGGGTGCGCTTTTCCATCAGGGCTGTCTTCGGCGGCACAGAGACTCTCGTGGAGCTCGTAACAGGTCGTACCGGGCTCATTCGCCCAGCAGTGCGCCTGCAGCTTCTTGAACGCGGCGAGGAACTTGGCGGCGTCAGCCTCGGTCTCGAGACGGATGAAAAAGGTCACACAAACAACCATTGTTTTCTCACAGAGGGTGTGGTACGATACAAAGTGTGTGCTTGCCAGCGAGAGAGTCTGGCGCGATAGGGTATGCGTATAAATGTCTTTTTGATGTTCAGTATAATATAAGTGCTGGCTGCTCTCTTAGCGATTAGTATTATTAATATTCATCGCGGAGAGTGAAAAGACATGACGACACAATCAAAGAGAGAGAGAGCGAAAGAGAAATTAATTTGAGATGTGTAAATAACACAACGGACAGGCGGAAGACGTGCACGCGTGCGCGACTGTATCATGAACAGAGTGGGGACGGGTTCACCAACAAAGAGGCATGAGCAAGACGCAGACGCACACAAGAACAACAACAAAGGTACGCCACTGCGTGTATGCTCAGCTACTGAGCGCGCCGTGCGTCCCTTGCAGGTCTTCTGCGTGACCGTCGCCAAACACGTCGGCGTAGTGCTATGCAAGCGCAATGGGAGCGAGCCTTCCCCCTTTTTTTCTCTTTGTATGTCTTCCTTTTTTGTTTCGGTGTACATGACCCTGAGGATCGGGCACAGGACTGAGAGTTGCCACGGAGAGATGCCGTGACGTGCAAGCGCACAAAACAAGAAAGGGAAAAGCACATGCGAGAATAACGAGGAAAGCAAAAAGACAAGATCGCGTCATCTCCAAAAAAAAAAAAAAGCCTCAAGCTGTTAGGAGAACAAAACTCGCAGGCGCACGCGTGCCATATCAACAAAAGAGGCAGTCAAAAAAAAAAAAAAAAGCCAAGAAACATCTGACAAGCGAGGAGCCAAACGGTGCGCAGACACACGAGTATTTACACTGGACGGACAAGAACCAAGAAACTGTTCATCCATCCCGATGACATACATCTTTTGCCAAATTTATATTCACATAGACACCAACCAGATGACAAGTGTGTGTATGTGTGTACGAACATCGAAACAGGGAATGCAGATAAGGGGACAGGTGACCGAACAATAACGACGGGGAACGGAAGGGAGCGGGGGCGGGGGAAGAGTGAGTGAGAGCGAGCGAGAGAGAGAAGAACAAGAAAAGAAGAAGAAGGAAGATGAATAGTAAAAAGATCTAAGTAGAGGGATAAAGACAGCAAGGCGACTGTGCTGTGGTGAGGTACATAGCCATAACGCGGGGGCGGGCGCGAAGCGAAAAAAGGAAAAGAGAGAGAGAGAGAGACGGACACCACGAACAGTACTCGAAGAGAACATGGTCATCACGTGTTCAAGAGGAAGTAAGGCAAACACAAACAAACAAACAACGGAAAAAAGGGGGAAAAAACAAGAGGCGCTCGTGTCGGCAGAAATGAACGATGCGCTTTCCAACGTTCAGCGCGTTCTTCTTCGCTCTCGAATGCATCCAGAGACCATTGCAGCTACTGGAACTTGGCATTCTTCACCTCACCCATCGCGAAAAGGTCGGCCTTCCGCTTCCGCTCCTCCTTCGCACGCTCCAGTGCATTTTGGATCTGCTCCTTCTTCTCCATGACCTCGATGCGATCATCGTCACCGACTTCGAGGCGGCGAGCGAGTTTCATATGCTCCACCTTCTGTTCACCAAGAGCTCTACGTAGATCCTCACACTCAATAACCTTCTTGTCGTACTCCTCCTCCAGCTGGACAATCTGCTCACCGAGCTTCTGAATCTTCTTCTTGAGTTTCTTATTCGTGTGATTCTTGTCCTCAAGCTCACGGTTGCGCTCTTCGGTGTACTCCTCGAGGCGCTTGTTGATGGCCTTCTGCACACTCGCGTCCTTTTCTTCAATCATGACACGATAGCGCTGCTCTGTCTTCTCCGCAGCCGCGTTCGCGTCCTTGAGCTGCTGCTGGAAGTAGTCGACCTTCTCGTTGCTTTTGACGATGAGGGCCTTCTGCTTGTCGAGGAGAGAGCGCATCTGGTCCAGCTGGTCAGCCCGCTCGCGCAGGCGGCTCTCCAGGCGCGTCACCTCTTCCACGCTGGTGCTCGCGTCCTTGAGCTTCCGCTGGAACTCACTTGTGACTTCCTGGATCTTTCCTTCCGCCTCTGCCGCGCGGGCCTCGGCGGCGGTGCGCTCGTCACGCAGCGTCTGTACCTCTGCCTGCAACTTCTTCTTCTGCTCCTCCACGGCCTCACGCTGCTTCCGCTCATCCTCCAGCTCCGCCGTGACGGCTGCGGCCTGCGCTGCCGCGGCTGGAGCCGCTGCCGCACTCTTCACCGCCGCTGCCTGGCTGGTGAGTTTCCTGCGGAGACCCTCGTTCTCCTCACGAAGGAGCTTCATGGCGGCCGCCCCGTTATCGTCGAGCTTCACCGCAGCGAGCAGCTCATCCTGACGCTTCGCGTAGTCCTCCACCATAGACGACATCTCGCTCGTCACCGAAGTCGTCGCGGCCACCGTGGACGGATCGACGCCGTTGGCCGTCAACGCGGCCTGTGCCGCCCGCAGTTCCTTCTGCGACTTTTTGAGCAGAGACTCCAACTTGTTGGTCTTGTTTTGACTTTCGAGAGTGTGCTGTTCGAGATCCGCACGAACGGCTTTGAGGTCACGCTTCAGTGCCTTGTTTTCGGCAGCGAGCGTCTGGACCTGGGTTTGCAGTTGCGCCAGCTCCGCGCCGTTGGCGCCATGCGAGAAGTCCTTGAAGAGCGCGGACAGCTCATCGACGTTGGCGATGGGCTCCTGGCGCTCCAAGAACCGCGCGCACGCCTGTAGCACTTCCTCGCGCTGCAGTCGCTGATCCTCCGCAGTGGACTCGGCTACCTGCCGATCGTTACGCAGCTGGGCGAGCTGCTCCTCGAGCTCCACGATGCGGTTGGCTGCGTCGCGACGATCTGCGGACAGCCGCGCGCGCTCGTTTTCGTGGTCAATGGCGTCTGCTTCACGGCCCTTGACGGCGTTGTCCAGGTTCATCTCGAGCTCACCAACTTGTTCACGCAGGGCATCGACGTCATGCTCGAGGCCCGCCGTGCCCTCTGTCTCGTACTTCTTGAGCTTCTCGCGCAACTCATCGACAATCTCGGTGAGTTCGGCAATGCGCTGATCCTTGCTGTCCATGTTAATGACTGGCTTGTTCTTGATCTGCTTCGCACGATCCGCGAAGCGCAGCGTTGAGACTGTCTCGGACAAGTTACGTTCGCTGGGGTTGATGTTCGCGAACATGACCGTCTTGCTATTGCCACCCAGCGAGTCCTTGAGCAGCATGGTGAGTCCACTGCTACGGAAAGGAATATGCTTCGCACCCTTCACAATCGCATCAATCACCGTGCCCAGCGCCGACAAGGAGAGGTTGATGTTGCAGCCTTCCTTGAGCGTATCGCCTGTGGCGCCGGTCTTGCCCTGGCGCTCTGAGCCTGCGAGATCGACGAGGTTCAGCTTGCTCGTGACGGAGCGAGCCGAGCCGTCCTCGAGCGTCTCTGTGCACTCGAGGACCAACGTAAATAGCGAGTGTGAGCGCGAGCTATCGGCGTTCAGCTCCGTTGACGCGGTGCGGCGCCTTTCGGTGCCCTCCTCCATGAGCTGGATAATCTCTTCAGGGAACTTCACCTGTGGCACGGTGGCGCCTTGCACGAAGAACGTGTGATCTTTGCTTTCGCGGACATCGAGCGCCACCTGCTGCTTTGCCAGTAAGTCTCGCACCTTGCCGTTGTAGAGCTCCACGAAGGAGACGTACATGCTGTAACGGCGGCTGCTGTTCTCTTGATTGGCTTGAATGTGATCGAAGATGTACTTGAAGCACCGCGGAATGACACCTTCCATTTCCGCATCTCCCATCACACCCGTCATGGTATGTGTCTTACCAGAGCCCGACTGACCGTACGCGAACACGGTTGCGTTGAACCCTTCGAGCACGGAGTCGACCATCGGCGAGATGAACTGCATGAAGATGTCTTTCTGTGAGAAGGTGTTATTGATGACAGCGTCGAATGTCCAGCGATCCGACTCACCCACGAGGGCCTTGACGGCCACGGAGTGGCTCACGAGGTCCATCTCTACGCATGACTTGTGGCCATTGCCGAGTTCTTTATCACTAAGAGGACGGCATCGGACGAGAACTTTGACGTTCTCTGCTGCCTGGGCCTTCTTGCTCATCGTCTGCGTGCAGCAATGGCGAGTGCGGGGAAAGGCAAATTCAAAAAAGGAGAAAAAAAAATCAAGAAGGAGAGATCAATAAACACTAATACTGAGAGTGTGAAGAAAAAAAAAAAAAGACCGACGCTGAAAGAAACGCCTGCCGCGCGAGACGACTGTGTACTATTCTTTTTGTTCCTGGCTGTCTTGACTGGTTTTATGTGCACTCCGAGAGAAGGAACTAATCTGTGTAGCCGAGAGACAGCGAAAGAGAGGAAAGGGCGACGGCGACGTCACACGCGTGTGCAAGAGTGTATGCCTGGTCTCGCAATACGACCAGTAAATACTATTGCGAAGGAAAAGCACAAGAGCTAGAGATTTTGAAGACGCGGATCGACACGACGATCGCATGTGTCGGGCAGTGAATAGTGGGCGTCAACGGTAGTTAGGAGACGAGGAAAGAATAGTGAGAGGATATGGGTTCAAAGTCATTGGCATGGAGGGCAGCGCATGACATTAGTACGAACGTGATGGTGGCTGTAGAAGGGAAAAGCCTCACCATGAAGAGCGAGAGCGTGCCATGATGCTGACATCAACACCAATTTCTCTTTTCTTTTTTCTTTTTTCCTTGCGATAACATAATTTCCTGTTCTTCTGTGAGCAAATCTGAAAAAAAGAATCTACCAGACCAACAGCGAAGGAGACGTACGCGTGTGCCAGTGTCTTGGTATCATTTCTTAATATCCACCTTTTCATCACAACGACGGCTCTTCGCGAGACGGTGAAAAAAAAAAAAACCATAACATGAGCAATCACAGCTGTTTTCTTTTTCTTGTCTTAACGTGTCTTGTCACGCGCAGTCACGTCCGCCAGTGCTCCTAAGAAGTCAGCGGAGACCGCTGGCTCGGCAATCAATCGCTGGGACGGCAGGTGTGCGGCTGGCTTAAGTGCCGTTCGGTTGAGCTCCACCAACGCACGGCGGGCCGTCTCTGCGGTGTCAAACACAATTTCAAATGTCTTACTGTTGTCCACAATCGGCACCTGCGCGAGGGAGGCCGCCGAGGGCAGACGAGCTGCTTCCCTCTCAGGTGTGTGCGGGGAGATGTCGCCCGTGGAGGTAGCCGCAGACGTCAGAGAAGCTGGCAGCGGATGCTGTGCGACAACGCAGGAGATGACCCGCCCACTGTGTCCAGCACCGAGCTTCGCCGCACACACGGCACGTACCTCAGACGCGCTAATGTTGCGAGGCACGTTACGCAGGACAATCTTCTGGCTCTGACCACGTGCTGCCCCGGTCACATCGTGCCATGACCGCGACCCCTCTCGATGCAGTACGGCAGCCACTTCCGCCACGAGTGCGGCTGAGCCTCGACCGGCAGAGGCGCTTGTGTCCGCGGCTGCCGCGTCGACGACAGCAGGCAGCACGCGCTGCAGGGCGAGGTGCTGAAGGGACAACTGCTCAACGCGCTGGGCTAATTGCACCACATCCTCCGACCGTGAAGCAGTCCCCGCTGTCGCGACGGCAGGACGGGACGACGGCGCGGCAGGCATTGCTGCCAAAGCCTTCTGTACCGCCTCTTCGACGAGTTTGCTGATCTGTGCGCGTAGCTCCTCTTCACCCATCACCACTTCTGTGTCCTCGACTTCACCTTCATCCTCATCCTCACCGTCTTCTGGTTTCTTTGCAGCTTGGCCGCCACTCACCTTTTGATCAGCGAGCTGAGCACAATCTTTGACTGTCTCTTGCGAGTACGCGGGGCTTGCGGTATCCTCGTTCAATACACGCTGCTCCATCTGCCGCACGAGCAGCTCCACGTTCCTCTGTTGCAGCATCACCTCACCCATTGTTCTCTGCGTTGTGGCCTCGCGGGTCTGCATGGCTTCAAGCGTCTGCTCCAGTGCGAGCAGCCGACGGTCAAGCACGTTCAGTTGACGCTGAGCGAGTCCTGTGGCTTCTGAGCACACTCGCAAGCTACGCTCAAGCTGATGTGCCATCGCGTTCACTTTTTCAAGGCGACGCACGAGCTGTTGTTGCTGTTGGTCGTCTTCGCCATCGGTAATGTCAGCATCCTTGATGATAGATGTGTGAGCTCTGTGTTGCGGTGGTGCGGACGAAGAGGGCGGTAGTGGAGAGGTGTCCGCGACGGATGACGGACGACTCTCCAAGACTGAAGGGGATGCCGCTGGCTGGGCAGTGCGCTCCTTCTTCTTTTTCAACACACGCTTCACGGCAAACAGAGCTGACGAAGTGGTGAGCGTTCTGCCAGAAAGGTACAACGCGGATGGACTACACGGCACCACCGTTAACGGCGCGACCAACCGATGGCTTCGCGCCGGCACGGGACTGTGCATGTGGCGTACGAGGTACTGCCGGATCCACATACTCCTGTCAGTCCGTGACACTAAATGTGCTGCCACTGCGAATTGCGGGACGTGAGGAGCGATGATGTGAGCGGACAAGTATTAAAAAACAACAACCAAAGAGTGAGAAAAGGTGAGGGTGCAGTGTGTGTGTGTGTGTGTGTGTGCGACGGTACTGTCAAGTACGTTTCCTTCTTGTTGTGGTGCGTCAGGCTTTTTTTTTTTTTTTCACTGTCCCCACGACAGGAGGAGGTCAATACGCTGAGCCATGGGTGAATTTACGGAGGGGGGGGGGAGAGAGAGAGAGAGAGAGGCAACACTACCAGAACATCTGACCTGGTATTTATCGGCACAATGACTGTGCGTCGACAGTTCCCTTCATCACCTGCTGTGTGGAGACAAACAAACAAACAAACAACAACAACAACAAAAAAAAAACTAACGACAGACACCCGCTTTTCACGTCGGTCTTATGTGTGGTCTTTTCTTTTCCCGTTTTCAGTTGTGGTTTATGATGCTCGCCCACTTGACCGGATGCATATGGTCCAGAGACGCTCACAGTGTTGATTAGAAACACACACACACACACAGAGAAGTATTCACTGTCGTCATCAATTAATCGTTTATGAATCGTGCTCTCCTTCACCTTCGCATGAGAATCACAAAAAAAAAAAAAAAGCAGCCGGGCGTTCCATCTAGTCGGAGTCTGACGAGCTGACGTCTCTCTTGGTAGTTCCCGAGCGACCGTGGCTGGCGTCAATGCGAGCGAGCTTGCCAGAAAAGAAACGATGCCGACCAGCACGACCCAGGCGCACGCCACCACATCGCTTGAACAGCTCTGCGTCCGACAACTTCGTCACGTCAACGCGAGAAACATCTTCTTCATTGCCACTACTGCTGCTGCTGCTACTGCTGCTGGAGCCCACATCTTCTGCGTCTTCGTTAGAAGAGGTCCCCACACGCTTCATCTTGCTGCGCGCCACATCACCCGTGTCGCTGTCCACGGCGTCGTCGTCTTCGGAATCGCTATCGGAGCGTGCCCGCTTGTGAGCCTTGCGCTTTCGCAGATCCTCGTATACGGCATCCAGCTCAATCGCGTGCGCTGTGTTGAGGTTGTTGCCTGTGTTGGGATCTGCGATGTGACCGAGCCCCGCGGCGCTCTTCGGATCACGTCGCACGACCTTCACGTAGCTCTTCACACCCGCACGATCCTTGCCCAGACCCTCACCCTCTTTCCAACCCATCTTTTCCAGCATGCGCTTGGCGGCGGAAGACATCGTGGATATCCGCAGAAGAAATATGCCTTTTTTTTTTTTAAATCTGTCTTGTGTCCGTGATTATTTGGAGGGGGAGTGGGGGGCGACAAAGAAAAAAGAGAAGGCGGAGAACGTGTGGCCAGCTGCGCACAGTGTTCGTACGTACACACACACAGACACATCACGGCATGATAGGCGAGAGAGAGAGAGGGAGGGAGGGAGCGGGTGTTAAAGGGACGTGAAACAACCTCTGACCAGGCAGCTGTGTACACATGACCTACACGCGCCATCTGCGAGTGAGCTGGCGTGTACTAGAGAGGGAGTGAGAGAAAGCTAAAAAGGATGGGGCGAGGAGACGCACCACGAGCTAGAGAAACAAGCCACACGGCGAGGCGAGCTGAAAGGGGCGCGGAACGGCAGTGAGAGCCACCGTGTGCACGCTCACTGGGAGCGCCATGCCACAGCTTTTTCAGACACCTACACATTCGGTTCGTCGACAGTGCGTTGGTGTCTATGCGTCACCTCTGCGCGACGAAGCCGGCAATCGTCAACATAGACTGGTGTGTCCGCACACTCACGGAGAGAGAGAGAGAGAGATGGTGCGCTCAATCCTGAAACCATCTTTTTTTTTTTTTCAGTGTTAATTCTTTTTTTTTTTTTTTGGAATCAAATATAGTATTCGGTGGAAGATGGACAACTACAGTGGTGGAGGGGGAAAAGAAAAGAAAAGAAGAGCAAACAGAACTCGACAAGATCAAATAACGACACATCGCAAAAAAAAAAAAAAAACAAACAACGAACAACAACGAAAACAAAAGTGACATGATGTGGGGTAAATGCGAACACACCGAAAAGAAACAAAGAGAAAGGAAAAAAAAAAGGAAAAGGACAAGAGGGGAACAATGACTCTGATGCTACGTTAAACTCACCGTCGTATAGACAACAACCTAATACGAGAAAGAGAAATCAACAAAACATGAAGAACCATAATGTCAATTTACAATGAGGAAACCAAACCAACATGGGAGCAATGACAAGGAAGAGAGCGAGCGTTAGTGGTGAAACACACAGCTGCAACAACAACAAGAGTCGAAATGAGCTGTGTGTGTGTGTGTATGTATGTGTGTGTGACAGAGAAAAGCAGTACACGATTTTTTTTAAAATTTATTGATAAACAGTTTGAAAAAAAATTGTAACAGCATCTTCTGTTCATCTGGTGCCGTATTACTTGCCTTTTTGTCATCGTGTGCATCAACGGCGACTGCCTGTTGGTCACATAGAGTGTCTTCTGTTGCCAAGTTCGCACAGCGCAGACAAACAAACAAACAAAAACAAAAAAAGGGAAGCAAAGCGAATAAAGTGATGTAACCTGTTGAGAAACACACAGAATTCCTCTCTTTTCTTCAACTGTAGCGACGTAGGCGGTTGACTCTCGACAGGACCGTACCCGTAGCGAAGGTGCGATGACAGCAGCATGCCAAGGTGCACAGTGGGACCTCAACATCACAATCGGCGGGAAAAAGAAGCACGAGCAAAGCGTACGCACACAGAAAAAACAAAAAGGAACTTGAAGAAAAAAAGAAAGAAATAGTCAAGGCCTGACCTCGTAGATGTCTGGTGATACCTATGCGGCTGTCAAGAGAGGCTGACACCACAGTGAAAATCAAAAGAGACCAAGAGACGGGTATTGAGCAAGTGAAATCAACAAGACAAGAAAGGAACAGAAACGACAACAACGCAAGGTGACGTGGTGAAACGTCCACCGAGCGAAACCACACTCTCCGTGTGTGATAGGCTTTGAAGACTCGAAAACAAAAGCACGCTACCGCGTTTGGTAGTTTTACGTGCGTTCATTGCTGTTCTTCGCCTTCGATTTCAGTGCTTCACCGGCGTCTGTCACTCACATCTACGTGGACACACACCCACCCCACACAGACACACAGACACCCACACCCACACCCACACCCACCCACACGCGTGCACATCCGCAAACGGAGGGGAGAGGGGAAACAAAAGAGGGAGAGTTGTCTCGCTTCCCGTTGTCGAGAGAAAACAAAAAGGAAAACAAAAAAAGGGTAGAAATATATGAAGGTGCCTCTGCTCATTCATATCCACACACCCACAAACACCCACACACTGTCACCCACACGTCTTGACTACACTTGAGCAACAGAATCAGACAAACCATACACTATCGTGGATCTCTACATCACGGATCCGAGCTTAACAAAAAAACATCAAAACTCTGGTTGTGTGCAACCCAACTGTTGACACGAAGAGTGAGAGAGGGGTATATAGAGATTGAGAGGAAACGAGAGAGAGAGACTTTTTTTTCCAAGACTCGAAGAAAACATCGTGTGATAAAATCAACACTAGTGGGAAGCAAACAAACAAGCAATAATGTACGTTGAAGGCTGCGTGAGAGGTGAGTAATGGCACATACATTTCCAAGAAAAAACAATCAAAAGCCAAGCGGATGAAGATGCGTGAAAAGACGCGAAAACACGACTGCGTGACAGTCGACGTTGGTAAAAACAAACAAGTGCGCGAGCGCGAATGAAAAATAGCCCAATTCGCAGACACCCTTACACCCCCCTTTTTTTTTTCTTCATCGGCGTCTGAAATTTTTTTGAGTTTTTTCTTTTTCGTCTGTGTAATTGACCAGTGAAGGTCAAACAGGGTAGTGTCCTGGCGCTCCTTTTCTTCTTCTGACACTCTCGCACTTTGCTGTCTTCCATTTTTGTTTTCTCGCTAGTGACTAACATCTCAGCTAGTGTCAATCTGATTTTTTTTTTCTCGAAACAAAAAGAAATGATAATGGCGACCCAGGTAGTTCCTTCATTTTTGTTGATTTTTTTTTTTTAGCACGTCGTGCTGAGTATTTTTCCCTCTCTTTCCCAAACGTATATATAGGTAGAGAGGGTTCAGTGTCACAGGTGTCATGATGCAGTGTGTACTTCTTCCTTGACCGTCACGACAGCAATCCCCGCGCTCGCGGAGCCGGCGGCGGCCATGCTCCTGTTGACCGCGCCAGAGACGGGCTGGTTCACCGTCACAACGGGCATGGCTCCGCTCAAGGACGTATCCGCTGTTCGGCATGTGGAGGAGGAGTGGTTGTGGCGAAACGTCGAGTTCATCTGTGAGTGAAAACTGCTGCGTGTCTCACCACCCGAGCACTCTGAGAAAGCAGAGCGATCGCTGGGTACGATATTTTTACCGGTGCGGTTACGTGGGCCAGACGTTTTCGTCGACGTCGAGGAGGCCGTGGGCTTGACGGCCCGTGGACACTGCACACCAGACTCACTGCGCGCTGTTGTCGCGGTGGAGTGGTTGGAGCGTGTGTCCCATGCGGCGAGGTGCTCAGACACGGCCGCCGCACGGGCAACAGAACCGCCTTTGACGCTGCCACCCACCCCAGCGGCGGCGGCGGCGGCCGACCGCACTGACTGCCCATCGCGGCTGTGAAGGAGTGAAAGCTTCAACAGTTCAGACGGATACATACCTGGGTGCGGCTGGTTTTGCGACGCCGCAGCCGACGCACGGGCGTGCGAGTGGCTGCCCGGATACGGGTTGCTTGGGCGCGTGACGGGTTCGTGGGATTGAGGCGAGTTGGTGGCGCTCGGCGCGCTGGGCAGGAAATGACTGTGATGTGGCAGCACGCTGGAAGCGTGAATGCGACCGAGGGAATCGTTGACCTCCGTATCGATGGTACTGCGACCGCTCATGTACTCGCGACGTGCTTGCTGTTGCTGCTGGGCGGCTAATGCGCTACGGTGCCCGTGGGACGCCTGCTGACCACGCGCCCCACCGGTCGGTGACGGTGCCGCTGCGACGAGACGGCCACTATGAACTTGGCCCTTGTTGTTGTTGGCGTTGTTGGTGCTTCCACCGCCGTTCACAGAGTTCTTGTTCAAGGCATCGCGTGGTACAATGGGTATGGCCGCACCACTCGCTGCGGTGGTGGAGGTGGTGGGGCCAGGCATGGCTGCCATGCTCGCACGAGGGGAGCTGGGACTGGGCTGCATGTTCCCGTACCGCCGCGTCACCTCACCGACGACAAGATTCACTAAGCGGATGTCTTGCTCAAAGGAGCGTGACACAGCCGCGACAGAGGGAGTTGTGTTCACCGCCGCACCTCCGTTCACTGCCGATGTGGCTTGCGGGGACGGCTGGACGACGACGGGTGTCCCGGCTGGACTCATCACCTCGGCGGTGTTGCCTGTACCCATGACCGTGACCAGCACACCGTGGTCCATCGTCACGTGCATTTCCGTTTGAATGGCGGAGGCGAGCCGATGGACCAACCGCTGCACGTCGTCGCGCCGCTCCAAGAAGTTGGATGTCTGGCACATGTCGGCGAGGGAGGCGAACTGCTTGCCGTTGCCGCTGTCTCCAACCGTGTTGGCCGCGTACCAAGGGCTGTAAGGCTGCGCCGTCCGCATCGGCGGGTTGGCAGCTGCGTGGCCTGACCAACGACCGTTGTTGGTGGCGAGATAGGAACCACAAAGACCGGTGGTGGGGGGACTGATGCAGGCGGAGTTGGCGCACGATGGCGCGGCAGCGGACGATGTCATTTTGCTCTGAAACTCGCGCTGAAGCTCAATATCGAACATGTCCAAATCAGGGTCACCCAGCGCAGCTGCGATGCCAGAGCCGGAGGGGCTCGTGCGCTGCTGTGCGTGCATGACCGAGGCCGGTGGGGAGGCGAGAGGTACATCCCCGACGCTGCCCACGTGGGTGTCAAGGAGTGCTGCGGTGCCCCCAGTTGCCATGGCTGCCTGTCCATCCAGCTGACCTAGAGGGATACCACAGGCTGACGTCAGGCCCTGCGCACCGGGTACTGCCGCCAAACCTACAGGGCTCTTACTCGCTCGCACTACCGCCGAAGGGGAGCGGCGAGGCGGGGACGTCGTCGCGTTGGTGGATCGCGGGTTCATTGCCACTGCGGCAGCTGCGCTACCATCGCCGCTAGGTTCGTACATTCTCTACCTCCTCACACAAAGATGCACCTTCTCTCGACGTCGATTGAGGGAGAGAGCGCGCGCGAACAGCAGTCAAGGTGACAGGGAAACGTAGAGAAAGACGACAATCACTGAAATTGCCTTTGTTTCTGTTGCGTTGTTGTGTACGCGTCCGTGTCGAGGCGTGTGGCCTGTATTCGCCTTCGTGCCCTTTGGATACTCTACAGCAAGGCCTCTCTACACAAGCGTTCTGTCGTGTTTCCACTTTTCTTTGCGTTTCTTTGGTACGAAGTCGACGTGGGCTTATCGGGTTACGCGTCGTGCGAGGAAGGGAGAGCGCGCGAACTGGGAAAACAGGTCAGAGACACTGTAAGACAAAAAAAAAAACAACAACAACCGCGACGTCACAAACTACTCTTCGTTGGCTTGCCACGCACGAGTCGCAAAAAAGTAAAGCTCGCAGCAGCGAACAGGTGTTTGCGTTGGGTGAAAGCGACAGGGAGAAAGAGAAGAAGAAGAAAAAAAAAAAAAAGAATCACACCAACCTGGTGAAATGAAACGAATGTCGAAATAGCGGGCGGGGGCACACACACACACACGAGAAAGCACCTTGCGTCAGAAAGTGAAAACAGAAAAGAAAGACAAGGGCCTTTTTTTTTTTTTTAAAGGTGTATCGTGCTCGTCACACAGATACGCACAGACACGCAATCACACCTCACGTATCGAATTAACCTTGCCCGTAGCCTTCTTTCTTCACTTCGCTTTTTTTTTTTTGTTGTGCGCGTTGCTTTTTTTTTTTTTCTTCTATGCTGCTCGCTCGCGCTGTTATTGTTACAAGGGGGGAAGGGGCTCTGTTGAGTAGCCTGACTGGCACAAACACACGCACCCGCGCGGTACTGCGAGAACGGCCGTTCAAGAGGGACCACGAACAAGAAGGCGAGGAGGCAGAATAATATGGTAGCCCGTATTTTACGACTTATCGCCTTTCTTTTGCTTTGTTTTTAGCTCGTCGCAGAACGGTGTGTGATATGTGTACAGTTGCCTGAGCTCTATTACTGTTGTTGTTTTCTTCTTTTACCCGTTGTGAAGCCTTGGCTTTGGTATCACGCGGGGAGATAGAGGCGGGAGGGGGGCAGGAGAGGAAGGAGAGGAAGGACAGGTGCGGCTGATGTGCTCTTAACAGTTTATTTTTCCTTCTCAATGTTCCTTGTCTCTTCCTTTCCAACCTGCAAGAAATGCTTGGACTTACTTGCTGACGATGAGAAAAAAAAAAAAAGGATGCACATACGCATAACGAGAGAGAGGGCGAGGGAGGGAGGGAGGGAGGAAGGGAATGTAGGAAAGGCAAGAGGAAAACGTGGTGGCGAATGACCGGAGGGATGACGTGCAGCACCACTGAAGCGATGATAATCAGCAAGACAGAACGCCGCTGGTATTAAGCCGAATGGTCAAGATATACAGCGTCGACACACACACACACATCCCCGTACTCTTCTTTAATTTCGATTTTTTTTTTTTTCAAAGACTGGGTGCGCCAGCGAAGTGGCGTTCACCGTCTCGAAATGACAACAATACCAACAGAGCACCAACAACAACGTGATTCGTGCAAGTATTCGTTTCCCCGGCTTTCACGATGTGCCAGGACCTAGATCTACCACCCACGGCGAGTCTCCAACATCTTCAAATGAATCGATTTTCGCCGAGGTCGGCAGCGCACCACACGCAGATGCGGTCGTTGCCGCTGTTGCGTCGGGAATCTGCGATGGCACTGGTGTGACATGTGCGTGTGGTTGTGGTGGACCGCTGTATTGTGTGTGTTGCTGTTGCAGCTCACGGCGCGATTGAGTATACGGCGACGACCGAGACTGTGTGCCTGTGTTGTGTGCCGTGGAGTGATCTAAGCCGTGCGCACGCCACGGTGGACGAAAAGGGGGCCCCTGCTTGTCTGCACGTACATCGCTTTCATTTCTCCGCGTGCCCTGAAGAGGTAGGGCGGGGCTCAACTGCAAAGCCTGAAGCAGTGAAGCCGTGTTCGGGGCATACTGTGCGGCTGCAGGCGCATGTTCAGGCTGGTCGGCGCCGTGGTACTGCGCATGCAGCGTTGCCGCGGCGCTGGCAGCCATGAAACCATCCGGGCCCACCTCGTTCTGCGTCACAAAGGAATGAGAAAGGCGCAATATATCAAGCCAGACTGGGTGGCGACGCACACGTGGGAAAGATGTGGCCAATGTCGGCGGTGTCGATGGTGGCGCTTCACTCCAGTGGAGCGGGATGTCCACGAAGTCAAGAAAACCCTTCCCCTTGGCACACTTGTCCAACGCGACGAAGGAGGTGGTGGCAGACACCGGACGCGCCTCTTCGCTGATCAGCTGGGCTGGTGGCACCACGACAGGCACCCGTGCTGAGAAAAAACAATGCAGGTGCGCTGCTATCCAGTAACGCGGCCGTGCCGCCCGCAAAAGGGCTAGTGTGTGAGGGTTGCCAAGCGCGTTGTGCGCAATATCGTCCTTGAAGAAAGGTTTGTAGCGGATGAGCTGCTCTTCGTCACCAAGCTTTGTAATGCCAACAGGCCAGTCATGAGATACGACAACGTCAATGAGCGGCGCCTCCATCGGACGCAACGGCTGTGATGACTGTGTTGGTGTCGATTCGGTGGCCGCTGTGGAAGCTGGCCGTATCTGCGCTTGGTGTTGCGCGTGCCGGCCGCGTGCCGCAGTGGCGATGAAGGCCTCTAGCTTCTCTTGCTCAATGCGACGAATGTGATAGGCCGACCGCTTGCCGTTTTCACTGGCAGCGTAAGGGCGGGCGGGGTACGGCCGCTCATAGTCATTTCCTTTGAAAATACCGCTAAGCCCACCCACCACCACGACACCTGTCTTATCCGCGTTTTCTGTTGTTGACTTAATCGGCAGCTCAATCTCAACCACACCTGAGTGACCCAGGTAGTAAATATTTGGTGCGAGAAAACCTCCATAACTCTCTTCGGCCAGCCAGTCCGAGTTTTCGTGATTTCCACCGACAAAGAGCGTCAGATACGGTGCCGTTCTCTGTGGCGCACCTGCGCCGTCGGCAGCGAAATAGTGAGGAAAGTCACCCAATGCCTTGTACTTATCCGGCACAGCCATGGAGGACAGATCACGACCATTTCGGATGGCCTGGAAGTCACCACAGCAAATTAGAAAATCAATCTTCTTCCCAGTTTCCGCTTCATGCGCCGCACACGCATCGTAAATGCGTGTTAGCTCACCATGACAGCAACCCTGAATCGCAACGTGAGCGTATTCAAACGCTGGTTGGGCACCTCCATGAAGCACTGCAATCGTCTCGGACAAGGACTTGCCACTTGACTGATCCCTTTGTCGTTGCTTGAAAAACGCCTGAACAGCAGACATGATTTGTGCACTACTTTCCTGAATTATTTAGTTTTTTCTTTATTGTCAGTCCCGAAACTCAGGAAACCACGTTTTCAGCGGAATACAAAAAAAAAAAAAAAGCGAAGACAGAGATAGAGATAGAGGGCCAGTGACGATAAGAGAAAGGGAGCGAAGTAGAGATCAATGGAGGTGCATGTTGTCGCAATGAGTCTCATCAACACACTTGTCAGTGAAAGAGATCCGATTCAGCAAATCTCTATTTTTCACTTCATTTCCTTTGTTTTCCCATTACGAACCGCAGAAAACAGCAACAAAAACATCATCTGCTACATCGCTAATGAGAATTCTGTGGAAAGAATGGGCATCCGTCGGGCTGCCGACTAACTTCATCTTCATATTCACTTTTTTTTTTGCCTTTCCAATTGAATGTGAGAAATATTAGAGATGCCTTTCGAGAGAGAGGCCACCGGTCACACAGTCACGTCAGATAGAAACAGAGGAAATGAGGATTCAGGAAACAACAGCTCTCGGAGGGCCGTCTCTGTATTGCACTTGACTGCACACAGCACAACACACCATACGCACCAGAACCGCTTCTTCATTTACTTTCTCCGCATTTCATCTTCACTGATTACGCGTCTGTCTCCCTTTTTTCAAAGCTGTTAACGTCGAGCCTTGTAGAATTCAGTTTCCAGCTGGGACAGTAGGGAGGGAAAGCATGTCTTTTCAAAGTTGTCGGGACAACCCGCGCTTAGCCACCGGATGACACCCTCATGATCGATCAGCATGACATGCGGTGCGAGATAGTTGCGAAGCCCGATAGCCCTATAGAACGGCTCTAGTAGTTTTGTACCCACAAACGTCGAGCCGGCTAAAAGTGCACGGTGCACATTGTCTCTCTGCAACAGCTCCTTGTTGTCCCCGTCACCCTCATTCAGCTGTTGCAGCGTCTTGGCAAAACGTTGAATGTACAGTTGATGCACCCACCGATAACTATAAAGATCAGTACTGCGCAGGGAGATGACATCAATGGGCATCTGATGCGAGCGCTGCGGAGCTGAGGTGCTCTTCGTCCCAGCTCTGCCTGGAACACTTCGGAGGCCTTGCTCAGGCTTATTGGACTTGATGTGGCCCTCACCGTGACGGTCCACCTGACGCAAGAATGGAAGTACATCAGGACAAATTGCTTCGTATGCCAAACGCCGCCACTCCTCGTCTGCCTGAGAGCCAAATTTCTGTCCCAACTGCGTGTAGATGACGACTGCCGGTCGTCGGAACGAGGATGGAGCTAGAGTGGTGAACAGTGCAGAATCCTTGTCATTGTACTTGGAGGGTGGCGCAGCAGTGCTGGGCTTGACAAAGAATTGGGAGAAAAACGACTGCGCCGGGTTGGGACGCAGTATATTTTGAACGGTTGTCTCTCCACTGCTGCTGCTACTACCGATGGGGCAAAACTGCTTGACGTTCGCGCATCGTACCATGGGGAACGCAGATGTAATCTGGAATGACGCCGCTGCCTCACCACGTAGGGAGGGAGCCGCCGCGCTGACAGAGCTGTCTTCACCAGCCCGATGCGGTGATGTTAGTGCATCTACAGAGACGCGACCACGTGCTGTTGCGCGCGTCTTGGTCTTCTTAGACAGAGTCGCGGGACCGCGCATCAGCTTACTGTTCTGGATAATTTTGAGCTCGTTCACCGCATGCTCGTTAAAGTAACGGAGCATGCGCTCCAGTTCATTGTCCACGGCAAACTCGACACCGTACCGAAAGTACTTGAAGACCAGAAACACATCGCGCGAAAGGATAGGCTTATCCAGATCCATACCAACATCACGAAACACGAGCATCTTGGCGCGCTCGTTTTTCACTTTTTCCTCAATTTTCTGGCGCCTTTGCTCCGCCGCTGCGTCGTAAGTAGGGAAAGAGGGTGACTTCACATGTGCCTCCATTTTGGAGAGTTTTTGCAGGAACGGTGTTGTGGGTGTCTCTGCTTTGGAAGCTGCTTTCCGTGTTGTACCACCCATGGAAGCCCCAGAGGCTTGAGGCTCGTCTTTGCCAGCCGTTCCCGTTGCTGTCTGTGAAGCTTGGTCTGGAGACGGAGCTCCGTCAAAGAACGCGGTCTTCCCACTTTTACGTTGAGGTGCCGGCGGGACATCCTGTTGTGCCGCCCTTCTCCGCATGTCTTGCTGCAGCTGACGTAACAACGCGGCTGGATCTTCGTCTATGTCGTCAGCAACACTTTTTTTTGGTGCCGAGGAGCCTCCCGGCACTTCGCCTGCCACCAGACGACACGAATTCTGAAGAGCCCCATAGACGCAGGCAGGGACAGGCGATCGGCTGCCGACGGAGGAGGCCACGCGGCGGCACGCAAGCATCGAGGCAGTGATACAAGGTGTTCTTTCCGTCGTGTAGAAAAAGCGACTCAGACGCCAGCGGAGAAAGAGGATCTTATTTCTGTGAGGGAGCCAACAAGTGAACCGGGAGAGAGAGAGAAAGAGGGCAATCGGCTCGCGCATGGCACACATAGACATTGGGGTTGATGACGATGGTCGGGGGGCGAGGGGAGAGGAAGTAGACTTTTGCTTGACGGCGATGTGGTGTCACAGGTGAGCGGACTAGGAAGGTGCACACTCGTAGGAACACAAGATCACCACACGCCGCATTCGACACCGCAGAACTTTAGAACGCGCGTTGTAGAGCAGGGCATGTCAAGACTCTCTCTTTCTTGTGCCACGTACTTGGTCAACACGTCGCGAGTCGTTGGATGATGTTGTAATAAGCAGCTCATCATGAAGTTTTTTTTTTTTAGCTTAAAACCGGTTACACGATTTGTGAATCACTGCTGACGTCACCACATCCAGGTAACTCAGAAGAAAACACTGACTCAGCAAAAGGATCCACTGTTAATGCAAAAAGTGTGCTGAGCTAGGTGCGACGTACACATGCTCGTTCACTGCTCAGACTGACGGCGTTGATGCTGCCGGATTTTGCGTGCGTTGACCTGACGACCTTTCTCGCTGTGGCGACGCCGCAGATCCTTCACTGAAAGCAAGATCTGCTTGCGCAGCTTGCGGAAACCTTTCTGACGCTTATTCACCTGCAAAGGGAAGTCAATGCTTGCGATTTGCTGTGCGAGAGACTTGGGGGCTTTCTTGTCTGTTTGAGGCGCGACGCCTAGCGACTTCTCAAGTTCACCTTGCTCATTCTGACGGCTTTCACGCTTCATGCGCTTGCGTTGGCGTGAGCCGCGAAGGCCCTTGGGCGTTTTTTTACCTGGACCACCAGCCTGAGCATGCGTCACAATGGCGACACTTTTTGCGCCACGACCAAATCCTCGACCCATGGCGTATACCTAGAGACAAAGGTAGCGGTAGTGAGACGCAGGAAATCTGCGGTTCCAGCAACAAGCAGCGAAGCTGGGAATAATATATTGTGGATGAACTGCCGGCAAGAACACGTACGGAACTATGAAGGGAAGGAGAAGACTGGTATTGTTGTGCATGGTGAACGGGCCCCGAAGTTAGGCGGAAAGGCTGATTGGTTCGCAAGTGGTTGAAATCATTTGCACTCATTTTCCTGCTGTCGCGATTGACACATCTGTGCACGCGGCCTACTGAGTGCACCACTTCACTGCGCAGACACACACACACACAATGCGTTCGAGACGCACAGGTGCTCAGCGAGCGGTTGAGCATTTTTTCAGTGACTCCTAAAGTGGCAACGTGAAAAAGATGAATTTCTTTTCTTCTTTTCGTGGTTGTTCGACAATACCAGAATTACAGAAAAAAAAAGCCCTGATTGTCAGGAGCCAAAGAAAACACGCAAGAGGCTTTACGCGAAACCCAACCAGCGAGGGCCCCTCCATGCTGGCCAGTTAAAAAATACATGATGACTCAGATGTAGGTTTCTATTTGCCGCGTAAGCGAGAGAAAATGCAGTTGTTTTCCCGATCGTTTGTCTTCTGCTGTTTCAAGCGACCGCATTTTTCTTTGTCGAACCATTTTTTCCGCATACCGATGCATGCTAGCAATACGAGGAGTATAGGATCTACTGCTGTCTACGCACAAAATGATGGCAGTTTTGACCGAGAACAAATGAAGGGAAGAGTGAGGGAAGAGAAGGAAAAAAAACATGGTGTCGAAACAAAAAGAAAGACATATGATGTGCGATCACTTGATCAGAGGTGGAAAATAACAACGATGATTTTTTGTTTTTCGTTTCCACTCCACTATGAATGGAAAGCTCGTCCTTTGCACATAAGATTCCACTTTGACAACATGGGACAACATAGTCCTAGTACCCCTGATCACCCTGGTAACCGTAGTTCTGTTGGGGATACCCTCCTCCCTGGGGATACGCTTGGTTAGGGTTGCGCCCTCGACCATAGCCTCCTTCCTGTGGGTAGTCCTGATCCTGCTGATATCCTTGACCCCGGTTATACCCATCGTCAAGTCCTCGTTGCTGTTGACTATCGTCTACGTCCTGTGCACCTTGGTTACTGCGCACAGTGCTGCGCTGACTAGCCTTCCGCATGCTACCGACCGTGTGCATGGACTGTGGACGTGCAGAGCGCGGGTTGGGGTTGTCGTAGTACTCGTGGGTGGTGAACTTCTTCTTGGGCTTGCCAAAAAGATTCTCAGTGGCTGTGGTGACGGATCCCCACCACATACTTGCCTTGGTTGAAAAGGTCATTTTGACCGCACTCAAAACCAAAAACAACAGAGGTCAAAAAGCAAGAATAACAAAATGAATGAGGTGCGGAGACTTGGCTTTTTTTTTCTTGCTCAATGTAGGACACTTCTGTGTGCGCTGGCGGTTTCGTTTCATGTGATGCAGGAGGGGGGTTGTTTTTGGATGTGTGTTGTGTGTGGGGTTTTTTTCTTCGGGCGCGCGTGCGGGTGCGTGTGCCTCCGCGCTCCGTGGGGCGCGCGGGCGGCCCCCTCGCGCCGGCCCCCGCCCCGGCCGCCGCCCCGCGGGGCGCCCGCCCCCTCCCCCCCGCGCCCTCGCCTCCACGCGCCCCCAACCCCACACCCGCCCCTCCCCGCCCGCGCAAAGCAACCGGAGCATTTGTTCAAAAGGAAACAAACGAGTAGACCGACACACGCAAAAAAAAAAAAAAAGAGAAAGCCGATTCTTCATTTTTTCAGTACGCACTTTCACCATACCATACCACACAAGCAAATGATCGACCTTGATGAACTGTGCGGCAACTACACCGTTACCCACGTGAACCGCAAAGGCTGCAAGGCCGGCTCGACCATGTCTCTGTCCCGCGAGGGCGATGACATCATGATATTCGTACGAGCCGCAAACACAATGCGTGGAAAGGTGACGTACGAGAACGAGGTCATCAAGGGCATGCTCACGTCCACGATGATGATGGGTGACGAGGAGCAGATGAAGGTGGAGAATACACTGTCCATGGGTTTCAGCGAAGGCATGCTTGTGCGCATGGAGAATGACCAGCTCCTCTTCAAGACCCAGGATGAGTCGCAGTCTATTGCCTGGACCCGTACCATGCAAATTGACGACTTGTTCGGCACACACGCGATTATTGGCGTGGATGGTAAGCCTCCGTGCTGCCCAATGACGATGCATTTCGCACCCGATGGAAACGGTGGCGTGTACATCAACCTCACCGGCATGAACTCCATGCGTGGGCACGGCACGATCAAGGGCAACTGCGTGCAAGGTGACTTCGCAACCACGATGATCGCCTCCAACGATGAGGCGACCTTTACCGAAGATCGCATCCAAGCTGGTCTTCAGCGTGGCTTCGACATTCGCCGCAACGGCACAGGCGTCCGCCTCGAGTCGACTCACACCTACCTGCAACTCTGCCAAGTGGTGGATCCCAGTACCATCCAAGGCGAGTACCTTCTCAAGTCCTTCAACCGCCAGGCAGTTCCCACAGATCGTCAGTACAACATTGCTTTCATCCCCTCCGAAGCCGATGGCGCCATCGATGTCAACATTGGTGTGGCCAACCGCATGCGCGGCCGCGTGTACCTCTACCAGAACGTGGTTCGCTCTGATGATCCTCTCATGTGCACTCGCATGATGGGCAACGAGTTGGAGGACGCCATTGAGTCAGCCTACAACGCAGGCTTTCAGTGTGGCCTCGAAGTTATTCTGCGTGGTAAGGGCGGCAAGGAGCTGACTCTGCGCGACGCGCAGAACATCTTTGTCTTCACCAAGGTTGCCTCGCTGGCTGCCGCCAACGGCGAGCCTCAGTACAAGGGCACATACTTCGGAAAGTGCTTCAAGACCGAGGGAAATGGTCTGCTCTTCCGCATCGTCAACGAGAACGAGAAGCGCTGGGCATACTACAACGACACCACGGACTACCGCATGCTCGTGCACGGTACCTTCGGCTCCCGCTCCCAGATTCAGCCCCTCAACAAGGCGCGGTACGTTGGTCAAGACGAGAACGGCCGCCACATTGTGGAGCTGGCTATCGAGCCCGGTGAGACGGAGATGTACATTGAGGGTAAGGTTAACGGCTTCAAGATGCTGTACAGCGCGGAGCCCGTGAGCCAGCCTGAGCAGGAGGAGGCGGAAGAGGCTCCCAAGTCCCGCGGCATTAGCGCCGACAATAAGTACGACGACGAGCTGTAAATTTTCTTTCAAGTTTTCTTCATGATGCGATGAGCAGCAAAAGAAAGTGGGCACAACTGACTCGGAAACGAGGCAATACCGGATAGCAAAGCCGTCACGGCGTTTTCAGTAGGTTTTTTCGTGTGTTTTTCTCTGTCGTACTCGTCACGCTGCCGCAATTCTTCCTTGCCCCCCCCCTTCTCTCGCTCTGCCCGTTTGTTTCTTTCTTTTCTTGTTTTGCTCTGAAATCGCGCAATGCAAAAACAGACCATCCTGTTCCTTTCCCGTTTTCCTTCTTTTTTTTTTCCTGTCTCTTACGCGGTCTTTTCTGTATACCTATCTCGCGCCTCCATTCTCTCTCCTTCCCTCTCATCCATTCTGACAGTATGCTTTTGATGAAATTTAATAACTACAACGGAATGAGTCGTCGACATTTGTGTGCCTACATCTCTTGCATGTTCCTCCTGCTTGTGCGTTGGAGATGAGAGTGTACCTGTATCCCTCCGTACGTTATGAGTGGGACATGATGCCGTGCGTATGAATTTGTATCAAGCACACTCGAAACGCGGCGTGACATCTTCGCCCAAGGGCACGATGCTGTATCTTTGTTGATGAAACACAGAGGTGCATTTGTACTACCTTACCCACTGACGCCTCAGGCGCGCCGGTCGGCAGTACAAGGTGCCTGGTCCTCCCTCAATGTGCCTCCGCTACTTGTGTGGTGCCTTCAACTCTCTTTTTCCTTCATATTTCACATTTGCATGATACTCCACTCTCTACTTATCGACAACGATCGCAAAATGCTGTACAGCTTCTTACACACACTCAGAAAGAAAATCTCGATCCACGCTATTTCGACCTTGCTTTTTTCTTCACTCTCGTTTTCCCCCTTGTTCAAAAACGTCAAAAGAACAGTGCAACCATGGTCTCTGCTGCTACTCTCAACGGAAACTACGTCATTGACCGCTTTAACGGAAAGCGCGTCTCCGAAAAGTACACTGTCTCCTTCACGCCTGTCGATAGCACCACACTGCACATGCACTGCAAGGTAGCCAACGTCATGAATGGCACAGTGAAGATGTCCGACAATGTCCTAACGGGCATGCTGATATCTACACTCATGATGGGCACTGAGGAGCAGTCAAACATTGAGTCCGCTATCGTTACGGGCTTCGGCAAAGGGATGGGTGTGACTCAGAAAGGCCGCGTGCTTCTTTTGCACTCAGGCAGCGCAACCCTGCGCCTAACTGCGGCCTGACTGCGGATAGTCAGTCAGCACTCTTTTCTACTAGCAAACTCCATTCTTTTCGCTTGCCTATAAAGTGCTTTGTCACTACTTCTTGACATTTATTGATACGATCTTTCTTTTCCATACCCTTTCTTCTCCCCAGCACCCACAAAGCAAGCAATCACTTCAAAATCTCTTGCTCCTCTTGGACGTCTTCCGTATTCATGCTTCGTTACTCTCTGCGGCGACGTGGGCTCTAACTCAGCCAAGTGGGGATTTTTTTTTTGCTGTCTTATCACTGTCAGTTCACCACCTGTACCGTGTCTCCTGACGCACCAACTTGCTTTATATCATCTCCGCCTGTCCGCGTTAAGAACGCCAGCCTACCAGCGAAGTACAGCTGTAGGTAGGGAAAAATCAAGTGTGAAGGCGGTTGCGCACCAACAACCTGGAATCCGACGAACGCGTCATTCCACTAAGCGTGTGGAACACTTGAAAAGGCACCGAGTCGCACTTTATGATGTACCCAAATATCTTATGGAACCTTATCGCTATTGCGCGGCGCCTCTCCAGCGGCAGCACCTGAATATGACCACCGTTGACATCCTCACAATCCACACTTTTTGCGCTTTACCTCTTTCCCACTCCCCTCTGTTACTGGTGACTCTTGCCGACTCTTGTGATAGCAAAGGAATCAACGACTCTTTCCATAAATCTATTCTTATCTTTTACAAACCATGCCCGCTCCCAACGGCACGTACAATCTCACTGAAATCAACGGCAAGGCTGCCCCCGAAGGCATCCACGCCGAGCTGAGCGGCGACTGTCCCGTGCAGTTCCACGCCAAGGTCGCCAACGGCATGCACGGCCAGCTGGCGTACAATGACGGCAAGCTGAAGGGCATGCTCACGTCTACGCGCATGATGGGCCCCCCTGAACACATGGAGGTGGAGTGCATCTTCAGCCAAGGCTTCAAGGAAGGCATGGCCGTCAAGGAGGACGGCAACAAGCTGACGATGACCCATGGCACCGACACACTCGTGTTCACAAAGTAAGGCCTGTGTGGTTGCCGCTCTGCGGTTTCCTCTGGCTTCCTTCTCTTATATCACTCTCTTATGTTTTTTCCTCCCCTTTTTCTTTTTCTTTTGATGCACTGATTATCTGATCGCTCCTCGCTCCCCCCCCTGTCGCCCAACGGCGCGAGAGGCAGCAGCAGCAATACCCGCGCGCTTGTCTCTGCACCACGTAGAGAGAGGCCGACAACAATGTTTACTCTCTTTTCGTTTTGCGTCGATAGTCAACTGCACCTACCCACAATCTCACACCAGAAAGAAGAAGCCTAACTAACAACCAAGAGCATCCAGAGGCTGCGCTCTGCTTTGGGTCTTTTCTTCGCCTAAGCATCTCACGGTGCTGGCAGTGCCCGCAACTAGGGATGGGCTGCAGTGTCCTGTCCGCGACCGGTAGAGACTCTCACTGTACAGAACTGCGCATGCAACTCCGTTTTTCGCCCCTCCCCGGATCACATCTCTCCCCCCTTTCTCGCCACACCCCGTTCATCTCTCTGCAGCTCTACACAACAAACCCATCCACAACACTCACACAATCCAGCTTCGCAATGCCCGCTCCCAACGGCACGTACAATCTCACTGAAATCAACGGCAAGGCTGCCCCCGAAGGCATCCACGCCGAGCTGAGCGGCGACTGTCCCGTGCAGTTCCACGCCAAGGTCGCCAACGGCATGCACGGCCAGCTGGCGTACAATGACGGCAAGCTGAAGGGCATGCTCACGTCTACGCGCATGATGGGCCCCCCTGAACACATGGAGGTGGAGTGCATCTTCAGCCAAGGCTTCAAGGAAGGCATGGCCGTCAAGGAGGACGGCAACAAGCTGACGATGACCCATGGCACCGACACACTCGTGTTCACAAAGTAAGGCCTGTGTGGTTGCCGCTCTGCGGTTTCCTCTGGCTTCCTTCTCTTATATCACTCTCTTATGTTTTTTCCTCCCCTTTTTCTTTTTCTTTTGATGCACTGATTATCTGATCGCTCCTCGCTCCCCCCCTGTCGCCCAACGGCGCGAGAGGCAGCCGCAGCAATACCCGCGCGCTTGTCTCTGCACCACGTAGAGAGAGGCCGACAGCAATGTTTACTCTCTTTTCGTTTTGCGTCGATAGTCAACTGCACTTACCGGTAAACACACGCACACACAGAAGCGCGCACGCAAACTCAACGAGGGAGGACAAAGCTCATAAACAAGGGATCACCGCCGGTGCCTAGCGCGTCGCCGGAGCTGTTCGTATGCCGGCGCGTCTCATGGGTTCCTTTTTTCATTCAATCATGTTGCATTTCTTTTCGTGCTGTTCTTGGCTACACTAAGCATGGTGTCAAGTGGACGTCAACCCAGCGCGTGCACATCTCACAACATGCGCGTAATGGACTTTCATTCCTCGTCCCTCCTTTCCTTCCTCTCTCGTTTACTGCACGATACAAAGAAAACGGCAACATCAAAACGGAAAAATAGGACCTCGAAACAACAGCCCAGCACCTTTTTACACACACCTACTCTCACCATCATGTCTGACAACAACGCCATCTCTGAGAATGTACGCGACGACCGCGTTCTGAATCCTGAGGAGCAACGGCAGCGCATGCAGAGTTTTGTGAACGAGGCGCGAGACCTTCAAAAGCTGCTGAAGACCTACGAGCAGCAACAGCGTTCAATGGAGGCTGATGTCGCCGCGTTTGTAGTGAATGAGATCAAGGAGCAGCAGGTCATGAAGGATCTGCGCGAGGAAGTTCTGCGTCGCGAGTACGGAGCACTGCAGAACATAGAATATGTCAAGTTTACGCAGAGCTACAACGAGAGCTCCATTGGCTTTGAGGAGACGGCACCTACGCAGCGCATGCGTGCGTGCAGTAGCGACACAGCACAAGAAAACCAGACAGGCTCACTCGCGCATTCGATCTTCACCGCCTTGAGGGCGTCACCTCAGTCTGACATCGCGTCGTGGTGTCCGGACAGCGTGATCGATCTCCGCGCTTACGGCGATCTCAAGGAGGTCCTCCTTGGGTGGCGAGCCGCTACGGGCACGACGCCCGGTGAGCTGGATGCCCTCAGCAGTGACGCTTTCGCCCCATTGAACACCATCCCCCAAAAGGCGGCACGTCTGTGTTGCTTTGCAAACGGCGTGCTGTGCACTCCAGCGGCTGTCTTAGCGGCGGGTGCCGCTTCGGAAGCGTCGCTCGCCGAGGCCGTAGCGGCGTGCACGGTAGCCCCAACGACAACCGCGATCACGGCAATAGAAGTGGCCGTGCGATTCGGGCGTTGGCTGTACGAAGCGTGTGCGTTTTCCCCGCAGACCTTTGTCTCTGCCGCCCTAACCACGACACCAGCCCAGGAAGGCGACGTGGCATCAACGATGTTTACCAACGGCTTGGTTGGGGATAGTCGCGATACCTTGGTGTTTGTGGATCCAGCTCGGTTGCAAGACACCCATCTTTTTCGGGTCTTTGTGCTCCAAGGTGAGGTCGCGGCTGTTGAGCACATCGGCGCACCCATGGATGTCCTGACCGTGCTGGGGATGGGATCCCCTACTGCAGCGCGCTGTCGGCTCCGTGAGTGTGAGCAGGATCGTCTCATGTGTACCGCTGCGAAACTGTGCACAGAGCTTGAGCGTCTCTGCCGCACCTCGCACACAGCGCCACCAATGCCGCCCAACGCGATCTTGGTGATGGCCGTCTCTCCCGAGCCGCTCGATCTGACACATGACGACGAGCCCGCGCATCGCGCGCACACCTGCGGTGTTCTTCTGGACGTGTGTCGGCTGAGCCCCAGTGTACCGTTTCGTTGGCACCTGACGTGGGGAGAGGTGTGCGCCATCGGGCAGCAACGTCGCACGCGTAGTGCGGCTTGTCCACGCACCCCAACGACACTGCTCAAGTGCAGTAACGTGCAAGCGGTGTACTTGGAACCATTTGATGAAATAAGTGCCGCGTACTTCCCCTCACTCAACGCGCGCATTTTGGGATGCGAGGAGGTGGCATCGGCACCACCATGTGCGTCGTCGCGGTCAGTCGCACCAACGAAGCCGGCCGGCCGGTCCAACAGCGCCCATGAGCAGCACTTGTCGACATTCTGTACATGGGGTGCGGCCGTGTCTGTGGCGGCACTTGCAGCGACGGCCTTGCGCTTTTGGTCACACAAGAAGTGAGCCCTGATGTTCACCACGCACACGGCCCGCATACTCTTTCAGCTAATTTTTCACACACATACACACGCACGCACTCGCGCCAAGTATGTCTGGCGCGGACCCAACGTCATGCAAAGTAAGTCTATGAGCCTCCTGCACGTGCGGCATGTCAATAAGCTGACGGAATGGCGATATATATATTTCACATCGTTTTTCTTCTTCTTCTCGCAGTACATATGTAAACCAGCACCCCATGAGAGAACGTCAAGTCTCCACATGCGCATCTTGTATCTTGGTGTCCGCTCCCTCCCTCCCCAACATCGGAGAGAGACCCCCCCCGCCTGCCGCGTAGACGCGTATCAAATATCAAAAACAACAACCACACCACACTGATGAAGATTTTACCCTACTTGATGCACGCATTCGATGTGTATAGCGGGCAGCTCACCTGCCTTGGGAATGCCAACACGCACTCTCAACACACTCTCCCATCGTCTCCTCCTCACTCATACACGATGACGGTACACACACGCACAAATAAAAGGGAAATACACCCGACGAATCCCGTTTCTCTTTGCTTTTTTTTTTTTTCTTCGCTCCTCACATTTGCCGTTTCCATTGGTGCCCGCATGCACGCCTCACTTTCTCGAACGACCCGCCGCCCCGTCAACGCGGCGTCGCCGGTGGCGACAAGTGACTTCCATGTTGTGCGCGTACAGGAGTTTCAGCGCGAGCGCGCGGTGCACGAGCACGGCGCGTTTGAGACGCAGGTCAAGGCACCTTACTTTGTGCCTTCACTGCAGTCGATGTGTGCAGCGGTGCTCGCCCAGCACTACGCGAAGATGCCTGAGGTGGAGACTCAACTGCGCGATATGGGCTATAGTGAGCTGTACACGATGGTGGTGGAGCGGCTGCCATGCGAGGAGACGTCACTTCCACTCCGCGACCGCGTGGCGCGTGTGGCCGACGAGGGCTACTGGAAGCGTGCATGCGAGAAGAAGTGGTCGCTCGGTCAGCTCTCCGTCATGGTGCAGCGCGGTGAGCGCGGTGAGCGCGTGGCGACCAAAGCGTACGGCTGGAAGCGTCTCTATTTGGAGCAGACGCTGAGTGATTTCCTCATGTCTCTTGGCCAGTGCCGTCGCGCCGACCCAAACAAGAAGGCGCTGGAGACGGCAGCGGGCATGGCATCCCTACGCGGTACAAATCCAGGACCGAGCTCTGCTGAACACGTGCAGACGGACAACGAGCTCAGCGAAGAGGATGCCAGACGACTCGCGGAGCTGTGTGCCCTGTGCCGTGACTACGTCCATACTGTTGATCTTCCCTGCCAGTACGTGCACTTGAATCTCTACGAACACCTCTTCTCCAGAGTCCCTGGTATCCTCCACTTCCGTCTGACGTACAACACGAGTACGGCTGGCATCAGCTATCACAGCTCCATGGTTGGCTTCACGAACGATGATGCCATGAATGTGCGTTTGCTGCTCAACAAGTACCCTTCTCTCGCATCGCTCGCCTTGCCGGGCAACAAGCTGCAGCCACAACAGGCGCTCTCTATTTGTGCTGGCCTCACCCGCAACACGACACTCCGGGTCCTAGATCTCTCGCGTAACGCCGTCGACGGCGTGGTGGCCGAGGCGCTCGCCGCGATCCTCTGCCGCCCTGACTTTCCTTTGGAGGAGCTGTACCTCGCCGATAACGCGGTGGGTGCGGCGGGCGCCATGGCGATAGCCACGAGCCTGGAGAACAACAAAACGCTGCGCGTGCTCGACATGTCGCTGAACGCCATTCCCGACGAGGCTGGTGCGCGGCTGGTGCAGGCTCTTCAGGTACATCCTAGTCTGACCGATGTGCGACTCGGACAGAATCGCCTCGCGGCACAAACGGTGGCCGCGCTGTGTGTGACGCTGCCGCTCCACAACGGTCTGACCGCACTCGATCTGAGCGGCAACCGTCAGCTGGGTGGCGAGTCGCCCTATGAAGTGGTAAACCCTCCAAAAACGAGTGTAGGGCCGTCTACTGGTTGGGTCGAGACGACTGCGCCGCCTGCCACCACGGAAGATGATGAAGAGGAGAACTCTCTGCCTGCTGTGACGGAAACCCTCGTGAGTCAGTCTAACGTCACACCTCTCCCACCTCCACCGAGTGCGCGGGGCCCAGCGTTGTGCGCCGCGGTAGAAGTGAACCGATCTTTACGTTGTCTGGGCGTTCGCTACTGCAACTTCTCTCCCGATGAGGTGACGCTGATGGAAAAGATGACACAACGTCGTGTGCAGGCGACGCGTGCGACTGCGTCATAGACCGCGTTTAGCCGCTGAGAAGCACGAAGGGAGAGTCGGAGATCGGAGGGTGGTGGCTGCACTGACACGGAGTATGGTGACATTGGAAAAAACAAAAAACAAAAAAAAGAAAGGACGCGCAGTCTGCCCATTCTCTTCTCTCCTCTTCCACCACCACCGACAAGGCAACGTCGACGACAACCATTGTCAAGTGATGTACACAAGAACCGTTGTCCACATACATGTGTGTGTGTGTGTCTATGTGTAATACGCGCCTCACGCGCGTTCACAAGTGCAACAGCACACCAATCAACAATGTCAACGAAGCAACCAAGAAAAAAAAAAAAGGAAGTACATTAGGAGGTTCAAAACCCACTCACCGTTTACCGTTTGCCGCAGCCTCAACGAGATCAGCCTCGCAGCTGGCCGGTCAGTATCCATGTTCCCCCCCCCCGATCTTGTGGTGCAACACGCACCTCCTACTTTTTGTTTTTTCCGACGTTCGGCGTGCACCTTGAAGTAGAACGGGTTTGTGGGCGTATCGAGACAGACATGTATCCACCACCCCTTTGGTACACACCAAGACACAATGGTGACAGCTCGCCGGTAGTAGGAAAATGAAAAGAAAAAGGAAAAAAAAAAAAAAAATAACCGTACCAGCCGCAACGGCTCTCTGTGACCAGTCAGCTCGGGAGTGTTGTGCCCACTGCTTGTCGAAGGCGCTTTCATGCCCACTCGTATTCCCCGCCTTGTTTCTTTTTTTTGTTTCTTTTGTTTCTTTTTGTTTCTTTTCGCGCAGTAGAGATCAAGTACGGCTATCATCTAATACGATACGCGTGTACACCCGCACATCTACATTGATCAACAGCAACGGACCAACAAGCTCACACACAAAGCAATACCTATCGTAGCCACAATCAACATCTGTACGTCAGCACCATGAAGTTGTCATTTCGCGGTGCGCTCTTTGTTTTGACCATGCTCTTCTGCTTGCCGGTCGCGTTCTTCGCGCACTGTGGGACGTACATTGTCATCATCTTCCTGTCCCAGCGTCTGCTTGGCAAGAAGGCGTGCACACCCTTTGTGCGGGCCAGCTGTGCCGCTCTCGACTTCGCACGTGGCATGTACTCGGTCTTCATGTCGGCGTGCATGCAGCTCATTCTCGGCACACGCGTTGGCTACACGATCGTCGACGCCGAAGGTCCTGAGCACTTACGCAAACACTACGTCAAGTCGGATGGGTCTACGCCCGACCTGCGCCGTCTCATGGTCGCACCGACGAAGCCGGGAACGGCGAAAATAATCATGATGAACCACCACTGCCGCATCGATCCGCTTTGCGTTGAGGCGCTCTTCGCAGCCACGGGTATGTCCACGAAGGTTCATATTGTGCCGAAGCGCCCTCTCGCTCGCCTTCCCATTGTCGGCTGGGCCATGCAGATGTTTCGCTTCCTCTTCCTGTCCCGTGAGTGGTCCGTCGATGAGGGCTACCTACGCACTATGATTCGCTTCATCAAGGAGGTGAGCGCGGAGTCGCCTGTTATTTTCGTCTTCCCTGAAGGCACGGACTTGTCGGAGTCCAACATTGCCAAGTCGAATGCCTTCGCGAAGCAGCACGGCCTGCCTGAGTTTCGCCACGTCCTCAACCCGCGCACAACAGGCTTCATCGGGATGAAAAACTTCCTCGGCGAAGGTGCGCTGACCGAGGTTTTTGACGTGACGGTCGGCTACGTGTACGGCAAGGGCCTCAAGCGCCCGTCTGAACCGTCTCTGGCGAATGGCGAACACCCACGAAAAATGCACTTCGTCGTTCGTCGCTACCCGGCTCTCTCCGCGCACGCTGCGCGTGAGCAAGGGCTCAAGGACGGCGCGTACGCCCCGCTCGGTGACGACGAAAAGCTTGCGAGCTGGATACACGGCCGCTTCGCAGAGAAGGAGCAGCTGCTCTCACGCTTCATCAGCACGAACCCGCACACCTTTGATGACGCCGATGTGAAGGCCGTGTACGGCCAGTCCTGCGGTGTCGCCACGTACGACGAGGACGTTGACCTCATTTCTGGCGGCCCTCCGCGTCTTGTGCGCTTCGCACGCCAGGTGGGTGTCGGACGTGTGTTGATCTCCATCCCTTTCTGGCTTTTGTTCCCGATTTCCATTTTCACTGGTGGCTTTTGCCGCACCTTTCTTTTCGTCGACATTGTTTGTTCCTTGATACTGATCCTCGTGCTGATACGTATGTACGGCGATCTGCAGACGCCTCTGTTCCAATTCATGATGCGCGCTTCCAAGACCACCAAGGCGGAATAAAGGAGCCCGCCAACCAAGGTGAGACGGCGCAGAAGACAGCGACATCATCAGAACAAAGATACCAAAAAGGAAAGTCCCCAACACACAAGCACCGAAAAAAACAAAAAAAAAAAAAAACGAAAAAAAAAAAACAAAAACAAACAAACGGCGAGGCACACGGAGACGCATCTTGTGAGGAGGATGCATAGCTGCTGTCGTGGTGCGGTCAACTGGAGAGGGCCGCGCGCCCTTTTTGGCCTCCCTCCTCTTTTTCTTTTTCTCTCACACCGCCTTTTGTTGCTGTTGACCAACACCACACGTGAGTGATTCGACCCCATGAGCGTCCGCCCCCCCATCATACGCACACACAATGAAAAGTATACACATGGAGACCAGATGGACTAGGCACAGGGCCGCGCCGCTGCCATCTTCACTCGCTTCCCCACACCTCGCCCGCCTTTCCCTCCTTTCCGTTTATTTTTTTTTTCAGCAAATCTTTTTTTTTGTTTTGTTTTTCTACGTCGTAACCTAATTGGTAAAAAAACAAAAACAAAAAAAAACAAAAAGCGTTCATTTGGGCATTTCTTCTAGTCGCTGGCTGTCAGTTGTTGATTTTACACGTCGCGTGTTTTCATTTGATCAGGCCGCCTACTCTGTTCCCCACCGTTGCAGCTCTCCGCCCTCTCTACCCATGTCCTTCGGTACCTTCAGCTCTTCTTCGTACGTCCCGCACTCTGACACCACGAAGGCGCAGTATGAGCAGCTTCTCCTTGACCTCCGCCGGTGCCTACCACCAGGCGTCGATGATGACATCGCCGACATCGCCGAGGAGACGTTAGCTATTGTCTGCGACCACACAGATCGCCTACCGCTCCCTGAGAAGCAACGTCAACTCGAGCAGCTGCTTGACATGAAGCTTAGCCGTGAGATTTTCGACCGTTTCATCCAGTATGGCGTGCACATCACGGACTACGTGCCATCAGCCACACAAGAGGCGATGCAGGCTCTTTTACCAACAGACAGAGCCGCCAACGAAGAAGGACGTGGTGGTATTCGGGATCTCGAATACTTGGCCCCCGAGAAGGGCGGCGCGCGCTTTTCCGCGTCGTCGTCGTCTTCTTCCTCCTCCGACGATGATGCGGAGGGTGGCGGCATAGACGAGTTGACAGGCATGCCTCTGCCCGGCAAAAGCAAGGCACGTCGGAAGGCGCTCCGTCAAAATCGAAATCTGGTGCGGTACGCCTTCGACGCCGGCGATGTGGAGAATGAGCGCGTCGGTGGTCCGACTGGCCTCGCGACCGGCCTCCACAAAGACAGCAGCCCGTACGCAGTCAACGAGGAGGCTGCTGCAGAGCTGGAGGGCATGGAGAACGACGAGGACGGGATGGATGACTACGGTGGACCCGACGGTAGCGCGGGGCTAAAAACTAAGTTCTCCTTTGACGAGGTGGCCTGCAATACACGCTTCCTCAAGGACGCTTTGCGCCGTCTCTTTCCTTCCGAGGAGCTGGTGACCTGTGAGGCTCGCGCACAGCGTGTGCTGGGCTTTCTGGAGCACAAGGAAACCGACCAGCTCACGTTGGAGACGCAGCTCACGGCGTACCTCGGCTGCTACGACGACGAGGCCGCCTCCGACTGGGTCGGAGATGTTGTGGATTCACGATGGCCGATCGTCTACGGCCTCCGCTACGCCGCGTGCGAGACACAGAAGGAGAAACAAAAGGTCATGGACGCCATGCAGGAGCACGCCGCGAAGGACGAGCGTGTGGAGTGGCTGTATCAGAGCTTGACCGGCAAGGAGGTTGATCTGGCGGTGCGGAAACGCCAGCAGCAGCAAAGAAACAAGACCCACCCCGACAACGCACACACCGGCGGCGAAGAAGAGGACGACGGCACGGAGGGTGGCGTGGTGGATGCGTCTGCTGACGCGGAGGAGGAGGCGCGCCGCCTACCACTGCGAAAACTGGATCTTCAGGCCTGCGCCTTCAAGGACGAGCGTACACCACACCTTCATGTGCGCGCCAAGGTACCGGCCAACACGTACGTCAGCCGCTTCGACACACACGAGGAGATCACATTGCCGCCAGTCACGGCGGCAGCGCGACAGGATACGTTGGTGCCGATCAGTGCCTTTCCTGAATGGGCTCAGCCGGCTTTCCCAAGCGTGTCGACACTGAATCCGATGCAGTCAAAAGTGTACGAGGCCGCCTTCTTATCCGACGAGAATCTGCTCATCAGCGCGCCGACCGGTGCGGGTAAGACCAACGTTGCTGCCATGGCCATGGTGCGTGCGGTGGCGAACCTACGGAGTGCCGGTACAGGCGCGGTCAATCTGCGCGATCTCAAGATGGTCTACGTGGCTCCGATGAAGGCGCTCGTGCAGGAGGTGGTGCGCACCTTCTCTGCGCGACTCGAGCCTCTGGGCCTCACCGTCGCAGAGCTCTCTGGCGATAGCGCCATGTCCCAGCAACAGATGGCCGAGACACAGCTCATTGTCACGACACCTGAGAAGTGGGATATTGTCACGCGCCGCTCCGTGGAGCTGGGTGTCGCCTCGCTGCTCAAGCTGATCATTATTGATGAGGTGCACCTCCTGCACAACGAGCGTGGCCCTGTGCTGGAGGCCATTGTGGCGCGTACCATGCTGCAGCAGCAGCGTCGTGGTGAGGGCGGAATCCGCATCGTGGGCCTCAGTGCGACCTTACCCAACTACCAGGATGTCGCCAGCTTTCTCCAGGTCAACCGTCAGCGAGGTCTCTTTGTCTTTGACGGCTCTTACCGACCCATTCCACTCGAGCAGACCTTCTGTGCCATTAAGAAGGTCCCTGGTATGAACAAGGCCACCGTGATGAATCGCGTCGTGTACGACAAGACGCTGGAAACTGTGCAGGACAACGAACAAATTATGATCTTCGTACACTCACGTAAAGAGACGGAGTACACCGCTCGCTATTTGAAGCAGCGTGCGCAGGAAGAAAACCGCATCCACAGCTTTGTGCGTCCGAGCAGCGAGGAGCACCTGAAAGATCTCGTCAGCATGGGTGGCATGGGCCACACTCTGCGTCGCTCGCTGCAGCAACTCCTTCCGTTCGGCTTCGCCATCCACCACGCTGGTCTTAGCCGTGAAGAGCGTCAGACAGTCGAGGAGGCCTTTGCCGAGCGCCACATACGTGTGCTCGTGTGCACATCGACGTTGGCGTGGGGTGTGAACCTGCCGGCCAATCGCGTGCTTATCAAGGGCACGCGTGTCTTCAACGGTGCCAAAGGTGAGTCGGAGCTGTTGAGTGCCCTAGATGTGCTACAAATGTTCGGTCGTGCCGGTCGTGTTGGCTTCGGCGCCAGCGTTGGTCGTGCGACGATCTTGACCTCGCCCGACGATCTTCACTACTATCTCTCCATCCTCAACCAGCAGCTCCCCATCGAGTCGCAAATGGTGAAGCGTGTGGTGGACATGCTTAACGCAGAGGTCGTGCTCGGTCACGTTGAGTCGACCCAAGAAGGTGTTCAATGGTTGCAGCGCACCTATCTCTACGTCCGCATGCGCCAAAGGCCTGAGCTGTACAACGTCCGCCCGACCGCACGCGATCCCCTGCTCTTACACCATCTCGAGAACATTGTCCACACAGCGTGTGAGGAGCTCAAGGCGGCCAAGATGGTCGAGTACGACGCACGTGCTCGGCGCGTTTCACCAACCCCGTACGGCCGCATCGCCTCCTCGTGCTACATCACCGCCCGGTCTGTCGCGACCTACCTGAACGGTATGCGTAGCGCTATGCAGGACGCGGACCTCTTCCGCCTCTTCGCGATGTCCAGTGAGTTCGAAAACATCAGCGTACGTGCGGAGGAGCAGGAGCAGCTGCGTGAGTTGCTGGATGGCGCGCCGATCGCAGTGAAGGAGTCCCGGTACACGCCTTCGGCGAAGATTAACGTGCTGCTGCAGTGCTACATCAGTGGCAACAACCTGGAAGGTCTGCCCCTGATGAGTGAGATGGTGTACATCCAGGACTCGGCACAGCGCATCCTGCGTGCGCTTTTTGAGATGGCACTTGTGCGTGAGTTCGGTCGCACAGCCCGCCAGTTTATGGAGCTCTACCTCATGGTGCTTCACCGTCAGTGGGCCGTGCAGCCTCCCGTGCGGGCCGTGCAGCACGTCATTCCCACTAAGGATGCGGACGTGGTCGTGCCGGCACTTGAACGCATGCGCGCTCCGTGGGAGGACGTACGTCAATGGTCAGTGGAGGACCTTGCCGAGAAGCTCAACGACGACCGTCGCGCAGAGCGTGCCTTCGAATTGATTCATCACGTCCCTCACTACACGATCGAAGCCTCCGTGCGACCCCTCTCCCGCAGCATGCTCTACCTCGACGTCGACATCACCACAGACTTCATCTACAACGAGGACATCCACGGCCGCTCTGTCCGCGATGTTGTGCTGCTCGTCGAGCACACCAGCGGCCGCCTCCTACACGCGGAGACCGTCGCGGTGCCTCTGCCCTGCCTGCGGCAGTCATCGCCCTACGCATGCCCACCGATTGTTATCCCTGTTACCGACCCGAAGCCGACGCACGTGCTCGTCCGGTGTCTCTCACCGCACTGGCTCACCGGCACCACCACCGCCACCGCTGCCGTGAGTCTGCTGAACACGCGGCTGCCTGCCATCGCCCCTCCTTTGCGTGAAGTGCAGGCCCGACCGACCAGCGAAACGAGCGCGGCAATGGAGGTGGGCAACGTGCTTGACGTGTACAAGCTTGGCGCGGTTGGTGAGAAGCTCTTCCCCTTCGACAGCTTCCTCCCGCCGCAGTACGATCTCGTTTCCCCGATCATGGACACCGATACCAACCTCTTCGTCGGAGTGCCGCCCGGCGGCGGCAAAACCGTGATTGCGGAGCTCTTCATGCTGCACTTTATTCTTGAGGCGGCCTTGAAAGAGTCCGCAGAGAAGCAGGACGCGACGGCACCGGCAGCGGTGGCGCCGAAGGTGCTCTACTTGACCACCCATGATGCCGTCGCGCGGCGTCACTTCCATGAGTGGCAGCACAAGTTTGGCGACCTTCTTGAGCAGCGTGTGGTGCTGGTAGATGCGCACATGGCGGCCGCTGCGGCCACCTCCTCGACGACGACGATACCGGCTGCCTTAATGGAGGCTAGCATCGTTGTGGGCAGCGCGGAGCATCTCGTTCTGGCGGTTCGCACCGGTGCGAAATGGCTTCGCGGCATCACGCATATCATCGCCGACCACATCCACCACGTGCGATGCGAAGAGGGCCGGTTCCTTGAGGAGTGCTTATCTCGCCTGCAGGTCAAGCCGTTCCTAACGCAGAGCGGCAAGGGACGTGCCCGCTTGCTGGCGCTGTCCTATCCGCTCATCAGCTCTGCTGAAGTCTCGCGTTGGCTGCGCGTACCGTTGGAGGGCCAGTTCAACTACGGAACGTCGTACAGACAGATGCGTGTTCGCCTCGAAGGCCTCAGTCTGCCGCAACCGCGCAGTCGCTACGAGACGAGTGTTGTGTCCGCGCTGAACCTGCTGCAGCGCTCGCCGTACAAGGCGGCGTCAGCGGTGCTCTTCTTGCCCGACGCCCGCGAGGCCGAGCGCGTCGCCCGCCGCGTGCTTCTACGCTGCCGTGGCTACGTGCCAGACGCCCCTATCTCGCCCAAACACGAGAACGCAGATGAGGTGCCGATTGATGATCCGCGACTGGCCTTGTACTTGGCGGCTGGCGTCGGTTTCATGCACCGCGGTACATCGGAAATGGACGTGCTGTCCATCCTCTCGCGTCTCGATGCGCTCGCGGTAAATCCGTCGACAGGAGAGCAGCTGCCACTTATTCTCGTCTGCGCGTTCGAGGCTTCGTGGCGCCTTCCAGCGGCGTCGTTCGGTAACGCGTTTGTCTGCTGTGCGGAGCGCATCTCATCCGAGGTCGTGGAGGGCGATGAAGAGAAGGCGCGCGTGCCCGTTTGCACGGACTGTGGCACGGCAGAGCTCCAGTGCATGACCGCCCGCGCGCTTCATGAAGCTGTTGTTTACTGCCGCCTGCCACTCCGCTGGGCGTGGAACCAGCTCCTGAACGAGCCACTCCCGCTCGAGTCCTCGCTGTGCTACCCGGAGGACTTCCGAGACGCGGTCAACGTTGCGGTCGCCCAGGGCCGCGTGACGACGCGGGTGGAGGTGCTGCACGTGCTCAAGGCGCACTATTGGCTTAACCACGTGCCGGCGAACCTACACTTCTACGGCGTCCCCAGTAAGGAAGATATTCCCCTCTACGCGTCTGAGTTTGCTTGGCGTGTACTCGCGCTGCTAGAGGCGCAGGGCTGTGTGGAAGTCGCGCGCGCCGCGGCGGGCCCCGACGCGAACAACGATAACAACGAAGACGACGATGACCCTCGTGCCGCTGTGCGACCAACGCGACGTGGCGCGGCTCTCTGTCATCACTGCATCTCCATGGACACCATGACGCGGCTACTCGACGCCGTGCAGAGCCCCACGCAGACTCCGCCCACGACTGTTTCGGCTATCTGGGCACTCCTGGCGAAGCACTGCCTGGAGTTGTCTGTCGCACGCCTCGGCGATGCTGCACGTGTCGGCAGCGCGGCGGAGGGTCGGGCGCTGGTGACCATGGCCCGCGCGCTGCCTGCTGCCATGGGGGTACGTGTTGTCGACCTGGACTTCCATCAGAGCTACACCAAAGTGTACGTACTGGTGCTCGCGTACTGCGCGCGCTTCTTCGCCTCTCAGGACGCGGCGTTGTGCGAGGACGACCCTGTTGTCGTTGTCGGCGCTCACCCATTCAACTTCGCCCCCATCGTGGAGGCGGAGCGGCAGCTGCTTTGCCAGATCCCCGCGCACGTCGCTCAGCAGCTTGCTGATGACCTCGAGCTGCTCTTGCCCACTGTGCGGCGAGTGGTGCCAGTCATGGCGGAGCTCCTCGACGGCACGCATCCGGGATCGGTGCACATGGTCCGCTGTGTCATGCACTTGACGCAGTGTATTTACCGGCAGGTGTGGTCAGAGGACGCGCCGTGGCAGCAGCTGCCTCGACTTGCTGTGGGTGCGGACGGCAAACCGCTGGGGGACGATTATGTGTGCGCACTGGGCATGGCGGCCACGCTTATGTCTGGTCCTCACAGCACCGCGACGCCGAAGCCTACCACCAAGCCGGAGACGGGCCTGTCAATCGCCGCGTTACAGGACGCCGCGATGCACGACACAAAGCCAAGCACGGTCTTAACGCGCCTGTGCGAGCAGGCTGTCCGCGCACACGCGTCTTTGCTGACGACCGTGGTGCAGCAAAGTGCGACGCGTCACGTCTCTTCGCCAAGTGCGCTCGGCGTCTCTCAGCTAAGTGTCTGCCTTCAACAAGCGGCACTGCGTGTGCCTCGCCTCACACAGCTGCGTGCGCGCGGCACCGTACAGCCCATGGAGGGCACGCTGGCGATTATGATCGATGTCATTGGAGAGGTGTGCTGGGCCGGACCCCTCCACCCAGACGCGGCTGACGAAGCGCGGTGGTGGCTGTCGTGCTACGCACAAGAGAAATCGACCACGACGGCGAGCCAGTCGTCAGCACAGGCGTTGCCGCAGGGGACCCGCTTGCTGGCCATGCGCGTCAGCGCTGTGGAGCCCGTCGCACCCCAGGTATACACTATTCATGCTCAGTTGTTTTTCCCGCTGCACAAGCTGGAGGAAGGTGGTGCCGACCTCGACAAGATGGACGTCGTGGTGGCGATGACCAGCACGTCGTATCGAGCCGATGGCATCACCACCGTCTTGTTCGATGCCGATGCGTAGCTGCACACAGATTGGTTCGAACATGTTTGCGTGTCTGCGGACCAGAGCCTTTTTATTATTTGCCGTTGATTTCCCTTTTCGTATGGCTGCGCCTCTCTTTCTCTCTCGCGTACTGTCTCGGGTTGTCGTATCTCATGGAGCCTATCTTTTTTTTTTTTTTTTTAAGTGGCTGCTCTTCCTGATAGCTGCACTTTTTTTCGGAAGAAGAACCATGGCACTAGCGATACGTCGCGTCGGCGAGGGCAGCGCTTCGACAGGCCAGCGTTGTTGAACGCACACACGGACACACAAATACACATAAATACACTCCACGTGAACCATCAGGTAATCGCCGCCACGGTGGACGTAACCCACAGTATAGCAACACCACAGATGCAGACGTGCGAGGTGAATAACAAAAACAAAAACGATAGGATAGCGAGTCTGCAGAGGTCAGACGACTCCACACCAAAGTGGAAGGCGTGTGCGATCGCGTATTGGAGCGAAGGCGCCGCATCACGACGGCGCGTCGACTCGGTTGCTGCGCACACCACCCATCACGTGGGCTGCGGTGCCCGCGTCTGCCCAACCGTGCCTGTTTCTCGAGTTTGTTTTCTTCTTCTGGGTTTGACATGGCGCGGAACAGACAGCCCATTCTCCAAAGAAAAATACGTGGGAACAACACACACACACACACACAATGCAGACATCGTGAGATGGTCTGATATCGAGAGAGCCTCGCACAAAACACACACGGCTCATGCTCCCATGCTCCCTTTCCCCCTTTCCAATCATCTACCAACACGGCCTCCCTCTCGGTCTCTTGTCCCCTCATCTGCATCATCGTCATCAATTGGCACTTCGATTACTGAATGACTATTCTCGATTACACGTGGAGTGAACCCGGCTGGACACGTATTCCTCTTTTTTTCGTCTTTCTTTTTTTGGGTGCCGTCGGTCTCGACCCTTAAAAGAACGAGCTTTGTGAAAAGAAACAAAACTGTGCCGTGTTTCTCCGTCCTTGATCTTATCACGTACGTACGCACCCACTGGTAGGTTTCTCTTCTTTTCAGTTGGTGAGGAATCGACGCACCGCGATTCCTAAAGTTGAGTGCTGCCTGTCGTGAAATAGAAACAGCACGCCCGTTGTGAAAAGTCCCTGCTTTTCTTTTTCTTCTACTGGGGTAGCCGAGCTTCCCGTGGTACGAGACCTGAGAGAGAGAGAGGAGTGGAAGCCGCGCGCACACACACACACACACACGAAACAAGAAGTGATACCCGCGTTTTTCTTCAATTTATCCTTATTTTTGAGGTCGTCCCCTTGCGCAGCACGTGACCAAAGTAGAGTTAGTCTGCACGGACATTTCACACGCACAGGCCCGATAGGAAAGGTCCCCTGCCGGCTGAGCGAAAAAAAAAAAAAACAAGTAGTACGAAGGTAAATTAGCACCCTTTCCAACCTTTTTTTTTTGTGTGATAACAACTGTGACCGCTAGCTGGCTTTTTTTTTTTTTGCCCTTCCTCTCTCCTTCCTTTTATCCCATTGTGTGCCTGTTCACTGGCAGTGTTCTCTCCTTCTCACTACCCGTTTTTTTTGTTTTTGTTTTGTTGTGATCACGTCATTTTCGACAAACACACACACACACAAAAAAAAAGAGAGAGAGAGAACAGAAAGAACCGAAAAAGTGACAGAAGGGAATAGGGAGCAGAAAACAATAACATATGAGCACCTCGACGACCAAACGTGCAGCTTCCTTCAGGAGACCACAGCCCCAGCGTCGGCGCAGCACCTACGTGGAGTTCGGGGACAGCGAGCACGGCCGTATCCCTGAAAGCACGTTTGTTACGGAAGAGCCTGCACAGACACCGCCTCCGCCGCAGACGAGTGCTTTTCGCCAAAGCATGGACGGTGTGCCTGGCGGACCCATTCTCGCACACGGCACGGCCCCTGCACGGGCACGGCGAGGCTCTGTGGTGCGCGGCCGCAGCGGTTCCATGGCCAATGGGGTGCGGGCCTCCAGCACCAGCCTCGGTGCGCCGATCCCCTTCGCGCTGGAAATCCCCAAGGAGGAGATCGAGGCGTTGATGACGCGCTTTTGTGTGAGTGACGCCCGCGTGCTCGAGGTCGCGATCGCTGCCGAGGGCGATAATAACCTCATGATCGCCATTCTTCAGAGCCAGAAAGAGTCTGAAGGGCTAGCGCCGACAGACGACGTGAAGCTGGAGTACAGCACGATGGAGACCGTGAAGCGTATCCTTGCTTTTCTCAGCTTACCCGACTCACACCAGAACGAGGTCATTGCGGTGCTCAATGAGTGCAAAGGCGACGCCACCATGTGTGCCGACCGCATCCTGACTAAGATGGAGCAGACGAAGCGCACAGCCTCACAAGCACACATACACCGTGAGCGAATGGAGGCCGGCGAGAATGGCGCGTTGTACGACAACAACATCGCTGCCACTTTTGCCCGCACCATTACGGACGCTGAGCTGGCGGAGATCGACCATTTGATGGAATCACTGGGTCCAGAGGGCAGCCCGACTGATCCGAACAAAGTTGTTCTCATGGCCGAATTCCCCTCGGCGACAGAGAGACAAGTCGAGCAGGCGCTTCAGCTTACCGATCGCAACATGCACGATGCCCGCGCGTTTTTACGCGACGCCCCGGCGAGGGAAACGCGGAACGTCACCGAGACGCTGGAAAAGGTCATGCTGACGAACGGGCAGCGCCCCAAAGTGCAGCGGCGAAATCCAGACACGGGCTATCACAAAATGAACGGCGCTGTGGGTGCCCGCAGCAGCTTCAACCTGCCGCCCGTCGAACGCCCAGCAGCCTCCCTTTCACGCGCGTCGGAGGAGGGCCCAGAGCCGCCGGTATGCCCCACACCGGAGCTCAAGCCCAGCAGTGCCCCTGCGCACACGTCCGGCTCCGCACGGGGTGTCGTGCCGCGTGCACGTCGCGGCAGTGTGCTCTCACCGGACGAGCCGACGCCGGCTATTGGCGGCGCTCTGCCTCGCTCCACGGGCGTCTCTACCGGACCGAGCGCCGCGCACACTGGAACCACGACGACAGCTGCTGCGCGTCGCGGTTCGGTGGTGAAGCTGCCCGATTTTGTACCCACCGATACCCATGGACAGCGTCCGCACTCGGGCACGCAGAGTACACCGGCCGGCAGTGTCAGCAGCAGCGGCTCGGGTGCGGTGTCCTCTCCCACCGTGGCCACGACCACGGGCGCGGGCAGCGCCGTCACGAAGAACCCGCGCCGCCGCGGCAGCGTCGCCGCTGTCAATGAGCTGAACCTCGCCGTGCTCAATCATCAGAACAACGTGCTCCATCAAAAGGCACAGCAGACAGCGGCGGGTAAAGGTGGCCATCGCAGCAGCGGTAGCACGGAGGGTAGCCCCAGCAGCCACGCGGCGGCGTCCTCACCGAATGTGGGTGATGCCCTCACACCCCGCACGCGTGCTCTGTACGAGTCGACGTTCCAAAAACCTGCTACAGATAGCACCAGCAAGAGCACCCCCGTGCCGAGTACCCGCGCGGACGGAAAGCGAGCGATGTCGCTACCAACCAACGCCGTCAACGGGCCATCGCCCCCGCCTTTAGGAAGCCCGAGCGGGCATCACAGTCGCCGCACGACGGCAACGCCAGGGGCTGCCCCCGCTGCGCCGTCGGCACCGCCCCCGCCTTCCGTTTCGCTTCCACCGCCCCCACCCCCACCCCCTCCGTCTTCCGCATCGACCGGCGCCGCGGCCCCTCCTGTGGGCCTACCCCCACCTCCGCCTCCACCAGGCTACAAGCCACCGACCATCCACTCCGACAACGCGCTGCCGCCCGCGCCACCGACTGGTGGTCTCCCACCGCCACCGCCTCCGCCACCGACTGGTGGTCTCCCACCACCGCCGCCTCCGCCCGGCTACCGGCCTCCTGCCACGCAGACCGCGGATGCGGCCCCGTTCAGCGGTGGAGGTCCCGCGCCGCCAGCGGGCCTACCCCCCCCACCTCCTCCACCATCGGGCGGTGGTCCTCCGCCTCCGCCGGGTCTCCCACCTGCCGGTGGTGGTCCACCGCCTCCACCACCTCCTCCGCCGCCTGGGCTTGGCAAGGGTGGTCCGCCCCCACCACCTCCTCCGCCTGGCCTCGGTCTGCGCGCCGGAGGCGGTGCGGCAGGGTCTGCTGAGGCGGCTGGTAGCGCGGCTTCACAGAGCGTCACCAAGAACATCCCTTTCAGCCGTGTGAAGGAAGTCAAGGACAACTCCGCCTTCTCGGAAGGGCAGATGCCGCTGACAAAGGACATCAAAGAAGGTCTTCTGCAGCGTTTCGCGCGTGTCAATCCCAAGAAGGAGGAGGAGGAGGAAGCGGCGAGTAAGACTGTGCAGATCCTCGACGCCACGCGCGAACGAAACGTCGGCATCGTCCTGCAGTTCATGCGACTACCCATTCAACAGCTTGAGGCCAGCATCCGCACATTCGACGAGCTGACCCTTGGTGAAGAGCACGTGAGTGGTCTGGCCAAGATTATCCCCACCGAGAACGATATGCGCGCTATTGATCGCGCAGAGAAGGACAACGGCGCGCCATGGTCAAAGGAGGAGATCCAGCAGCTCAGCTTGCCGGTGCGGTTCTTCCTGATGACGCGCAGCATCGACAACTACGCCGATCGCATCCACGCATGGAATCTCAAGTTCGAGTTCAAACGGTCCGTCGAGGACTTTGGCGGCAAGCTGCTCATTGCTTTTCAAGGCGCGCTTGCCGTGCTCTCCGCACCGCACCTGCCGGAGGTCCTTAGCTGTCTGCTGTCTGTCAGCAACTTCCTCAACACGGGCAGTCGGTACGAAGAGGCCAAGGGGTTCCCCATCTCTGATCTGCCCAACATCATGAACTTCAAGACGACCGATGGCAAGAGCACACTCCTCCAAGTTGTGGTCGAAATGCTGGACGAAAAGAAGCCAGATGTCCACCACGTCGTCGAAGAGCTGCTCCCAGCCGTGGAGAAGGCCCGTGACATTGATGTGCCTGCCATTGAGGTGGAGATTGGCAGGTTCCACAACCGACTGCAGAAGTGCGGCGCGCTGGTCCGCAAGATTCCCGAGGACAAACGATGGACGAGTGTGTTAGGGAAGTTCATCTGCAAGGCGGTGCCCGTTCTGAAAGGCGCCGAGGACCTCGCGAAGGATGTGGATGCGCGTAGCGAGCGGATGCGCGACTTCCTTTGTGAAACCACCGATACCTTCGTGCTATCCGAGGCATTCCGCATCTTGACTACATTTGCCAAACGGTACCGCGTCGAGCTCGAAAAGCTGGAGGAGAAGAAGAAGCGCGACGCCCTACGTGCCGAGCGTGAAGGCAACGGCGAAGTTTCTGGCGACGAAGAAGGCGGAGAGCCGCACGCGGAGCGGATTCGGCACAGCGTGACCTCTTCCTGCTCTTCATCGGCGGCCACGACACCGCAGCGAGGTGATAAGAAGCATAAGAAGAACTTAGAGCAGGAGATCATCAGTACAGTGCCTGCGAATCGCGCCAAGGCGGCACGGGCACGGCGCTTTTCGCAGTACTAGTCTTTGCTACTTCTCTCTCTTCTCTTCTCTTCATTTCTCTCACTCACTCACTCACTCACTCACTCACTCACGGTTTCACTGCTCTTGTCTGACGTCGTCGCGCGGTACTTGACGGGCCAATTGCTTGTATTGCTCCTGTTTTCTGTTTCTCCGCCTCCATGCTTTTGCTGCGGCTACACTTTGCTCGTCATGCACTCTTTTTTTTTTTTTTGTCGAATTACCCCCCGCCCCCCGCGGTCGTGTCGCTTTTTCATCGGTTGATTTCTCTTTGTTGTCCTCCTCGACGGATCTTGAGCTTCGTGAATCCGTGGTGATGCCACGTGTGCACAAGTGTGAGAGCGTCTTTTTCTCTGTTCGTTTCTGTCCTTGAGTATCCGCGTCTTGTCTGTTTTTTTTTTTTTTGTTGTTGCTCGCCTTGCGTAAGCACATTTCCTGTTGGTGGTGCGCGATGTGCACCTGATGCTATAGTCCAATAGAGACAAGCGAAACGTCGGATTTGATATTCTTGTTTCTTTTTTTTTTTCTCTCTGTGCTTTTTCTCTTCGAGACCACGCGCATAGTCGTTTCTTTTCTTTTCTTTTCAGCTCCTTCTCCAACGCTTGCTGATTTCTTGTTTACTCACCTGCCTTGATGGGAACAAGACTTCACGGCAAGCGATCTTTTCTCTTGCCCAAACACGTGCCCTTTGAAATCCGCACACATACACACACACACACACACCGACTCGTGCACAGAAAAGCCACACGGTGGCTATTGCGAATCTCCCACCCCAAATCGGGACAAGAAAAAAAGCGGGAAAACGAAAACCGGTGACTTCCCTTTTTATAGTTGCAATCTTCCCCGCCCCCTTTTTTTGTTTTACTGGCATTTGTTTTTCATCTTCTCTCTCTGCACTTGTGTATTTATTGATTCCCGCATCTGTGCTTTCAACGAAAGGGTTACCGTCTCGTTTGCATTCGATTCGATCTCTCTCTCCCATTCTCACCATTTTTTTTTTAAAGAAAACTTTTTTCGCTTTTCTTCTGCCCCTTCTTTTTCTTTTTCGATCACCGGTGCGGTTTTTATGTCCCCACCTTACTGCGTTGTTACGCACTCTGCGCGGCGCGACAGGGGTGAGGAACAGAGGAGGATGCGTACAGCCGGAGAGAAACAAACAAACAAACAAACAAAAAGAAAAAGGCGAGCGAGGGAGAAGTAGGCACGTCATGGTTGAGTGGTTAAACAGAAGCGACGATATATATTAAAAAAAAGAAAAGGGGGAAGAATCCTCGCACATTGATGGCTCGTTCACCTTTTTGTTTGTGTCTTCGAATCTGATGATGCGCTTTTTTTTTTCTTGAAAAAAAGCATTGTGCTTTGCAGCGTGCCAACTCTGAAAGGTGCGTTGGTGTAGATGAAACACGCACACGCAGAGATACATGCGAGCGTGCGTCGAGTCTCTCTGCCCGCGTTTTGCAATGACAGTTGAAAGAAACGCTTGCCCATCTTCTCACCCTGTCTGTGATCTGTGAACACCAGGTGATTGCTTTTTCTCCCTTTTTCCCCACTGTTTACATTGAAAAAAATAAAAATAAAAATGATAGTACAAACACATGCGCACAAACACAAAGCGGCCCAAACAAAAAAGAACCAATGTGAACCCAATCAGACGTGTTATCATTGATGTATGTCGCGCTCGCACACGTGTTTCTTTGGCCTCCTCTTCTTGTTCTTGTTCTTCTTTTTCTTTTTTTTTTCTTTGGTGTACCACACCGTCGCTATTGTCTCTCTTATTGTGTTGCGCCGCCCCGGTGTGTACATTTTAGGGCTTCACACAAACACACGCGCTTTCGCCGCCCGCTGTTTTTTTTTTTTTCGTTTGTGGATCGATTTGCTTTTCACTGGACCACGAATATCTCTTTCTCACTCCCCCCTGACAAGCGCGTTCGCTCGATGCTCCTCTGATCACCCAGTCCAGTGGGCCTTCACGTATGTGCTCCACGAAGACCCTGCAGAGAATAGGGAGTCCCAAGCCGTACGATTTCTTCGAAAAACAACAACAAACAAACAAATAAACAAACAAAGAAGAAACGGAATAAAGACAGCGAGCACGCGCGCAGTCACGCTGAGGAGCTGAACAGTCGAAGATCTCCGACGGCACTGCAAAAGAAATATTGAAGAGAGACGAACACGTGGATGCCGCGTACGGATTTTTCTTGACTTCGCCGCGTACCGCGCTTTTCTTCGCTTCTTTGTGCCTGTGCGCTTATCTACGCACTGGATAGTTTCCCATCAATCACTGAACGGGCGTGGTGAAGCCGAACCACAAAACCACATGAGTTGTGCCCGCCACGGAGACTCTGGGCTGGCTGGCGTGCTGTCGGACCGTGGACGGGCAGCATGCATCGAGGAAAGACACACGTACACAGCTGGACCACCTTTTTGCTCGCCGCACCGCGTGCCACGCCCGCTCATCTTTACCTCAACGAATCACACAATCGATTTCTCTACTACCCACCTGCGCGCTTTCTTTTTTCCGGTGACACAAAAAGTGAACAACGGATTCAACACACACACACACACACAAACACACACAGAGACAGCGAGAAGATCTGTCGTCAATGGAGGTTCGCGATGCACGCCATGAGATGGTACAACGCTTTGATCTGTCCAAGTCGCAGGCAGCGATGACGGTGTTGAGCAGTGACGCGGTGTACTCACACACCACGCACACGTCACGTACCACGACGACATCCGGCGAGGTTACCGTTGGGTCGGCAGACTCGACACAAACGACTGTTCTGACGTGGAGCGTCCAAGCGCGCTCCCGCACCGCGCAGCTTCTTCAGGACACCGCCGTCACCCCAGGGACGTGCACATCCGAGAACGCGGGCACACACATCGCGTCTTCGCACCTACTCCTTGAGCTTTATCGCGCTGATCTCTTCACGGCGCTCTTCCAGATGGTGTTCCCCCAACTCGTGCGTGTGTTCCACTGCGAGGGCCTCCTCACACAAGCTGAACAGAAGGAGCTGCCGGCGCGATGGGTGCTGCAGGGTTTGAATGAGCTGCCGAGTATATTGCCGGAGGTACGCACACGCGTCACACTGCTTGACAAGGGGGCGACTGTGAGAATGATCGCGCCGCATTCGTCTTCTTCCTCGGCGTCACCGTCGTCAATGCCGACTGACGCTCACACAGCGCGCGCAGACTCCCGCAAACGCCCACGTGACTCGGTGACGCCTACGTCCACCGTTTCTCTTCCGAGTCGTGCGCACAACCAAGACGATCCTGTAGACGACGTCCTTGACGCGCAGGCGCACACTCCGCAGACACTATACGAAGTGCTGCAGACATCTTCTATGTCCCACGGCCAGTACTGGGTGGAGGTGCGTGCCGTGAACCCTCCCGACACAAGCGCCGCTGTCAAGGTGGACTGCTCCGCGCTTGGTCTCTCACCACCGAAGCGGCTCTATGTGGACGCACTGCTGCCGTGCGACGAGGCGTGCTCGGTACGCGGGACGTCGACGTGTTTGTTCTTGTCGCTTCTCCTCGGTGCGGCGCGTGTGCGTGCAGCGCGAGGGCCTGACAGTGCGTGGTCAACCGCGCCACAGACGGTGAGCCGCAGCCCTGACGTGGCCGGTCTCACGGTGGCCATGTCACAAGTGATCGGCCTTGCGCGGCACAGACTTTGGGACGCACGACGCCACCTCATAAAGGCGACGGGACAGCAGTCTGCTCACTGTATCGAAGAGACGAATACCGCAGACGAAACCCCATTACAGCGGCCTCTGTTGTCTTATTCTTCGGCTTCTTCCTCCTGTGACGCATCCTTTCCGGAGATAACCGACGCGATCAACTTTTCGACGGCGCCGCAACGAACACTCGAAGTGTGGCTCGAAAACGGTGATGCAATCAGGTTGGTGCTCTTGCCACCGGGCCCGTCATCGGAGGCCGCGAGCACGGACGGGAGCTTCGAGGGGGCGCGAGCGATCACGTTGCTTGTACGCACTGTACAAAAACTGGCCCGAGGTTACGATCGTATACGCACCTCGCAGCTGGGGTCAACGGATACCGCTCATCGTCTCTCGACTTGGCTCGAGGCGGCAATCAAGTCTCACACATCATCGGCATCTTCCAGCGAGGCCGAGAGCAATGCCCACACCGATGATGCGGGCCACGATTGTGGTGGTGCTGACCTCGGTGCGAGCGCGGGTTGTCGTCGTGCAGAAGTATTCAGTGGGACGCGCTCTTTTCGTCTGTGCTCGACTGCGGTAGGAGTGAGGCCCCACGATGAGGCTGCCGATGCGTCTTCTGCCGTTACCACGTCGCACGCGCGTGCCACACACAAGGACCACACGACATCTGAGGCTGTACTCTCCCTCTTCTTTATCCGTCTCTTCACGATGGCCTACCGCTATCGCACACTGCAGGGCGATGAGGGCTACAACGGCGGCCCGCACGCGGCGATACTCCCCGCTGTCTTGGAGAGTCTCCGTGAAGTGTTCTCCATCACCATGGAGGCGTTTGCGTCCCCACTCAACCACCATTTCCCGCTCTTTGGCTCTCTGTTTCCAGACACCGATGCCGTCTTCGGCAGCGTCGGCTCATTCTTTGATTTGGACGTGCGCAGTGGTCACGTGGAGGTGAACCCACCATTCGATACGGCGGTGCTGGAGCGCACGCAGCGCACACTCTTCGCGTGTCTTGACAAGTCAGAGTCGGCGGCTTCGGCGCTGGGCGAGTTAGACCACGCGGCATCGCCGACGAAACACACGGAGGTGTCCAGCGAGAAGACTCAACTGGATGCTGAGCAGAACGCACCGCACCGATCGAGGAGTCTTTTGTTTGTGGTGGTACTGCCGTCACATGATCTAGACCCATGGGAGCATTCGGACGGCGCGGAGGAGAGCCTGAGTGGGCGGACGGCACACACAGATACGAATCCACCCACGAAGACGAAGGTCTCCGCTGATCGTGTGATGCGGGAGAGTCCGTACTGTCTAGCGCATGCTCTGTGCCGTGCTGAGGAGAGCGCCTACGTTGACGGCCAGCAGCACCTGCTGCGTGCGCCACTGTTCTGCATCCGCAGCCCAACGCGCCTGATCGTTCTCGGCAACAAGGCGGCCCGACTGCGCTACCCTGACGTGGCCGCGCGTCTGGAGACGGTCCGTCGAGGCTGGTGTCAGATGACGCGCGACGCTCTGAGAGAGGAGTAAAGTCGGCATGCGCACAAGGTGCGCGTACGGGGTGATGATCTAAAAAGAAAAAAAAAGAAAAAAAATAAAAGGTGACTATCAATAGAAGAACAAAACGTGTGTCCCTGCAGGCGCGCTCGATCACCACTCACTCTCTCTCACACAGGCACACATCAGTCAGTTGATCACGACTTACCCTGGGGCTATCCTTACACACACACACACACTCACACATCTGCACTCACCCACACCCTCGTCGGCCTCCTTCTCCTCGCAACAGCAAGGCCGACCAAAGTAGATTACATTCCGTCTCTCTTTTTGTCTCTCTCTTCGTGTATCTCGCTAGTTTCGTCGTGACAGGGCACTCGTGGGGATCTGCGCAAAAGTGGATATCCGTGAGGCGTCAACAAACAAACAAAAAAGAAGGAAGACTCACCCGGTGCTACAAAGTGACATACATCAAATCATAAACGACAAGAAAAAACAAGCACAAACAAAGAAGCGAAGACAATCCATCATCATCTCAACTGCTTCTACCCGCTTTTCTTTGGTATGGATCTCACACGCACCAGGGGCACTGACAGTGCCAGCGCGTTCTCATCTGAGCTACAGGTACCACCCAATCGACACGCCTCGCAGCAGGAGCTTGAAGAATGCACCAAAGCGCAGACACAGCGCGTGGCCGCTGGCAGCAACAGTAGCGACGCAGCGACTTCGCCTTGTTCGCCGCCCAAACTCAGCAGTCCTCACACCATTGCCTTGCCCCAGGTGGTGTTCACGAGCGGCACGCCACCCGATGCAGGTCACGCTCTCGGCACGGAGCTGCCGAGTGGACTGAGGTACTCTCCGTACCCTCAGACGCAGCCGACGGGCGCGGGTAGTCGATCGGCACTGCCGAACGCACAGAGCACACACACCACGAAGGGCATCATACTCCCGCCGGTGCCCAGCCTTGCTGGATGTGTGACTCAGGAACCGAGGCACCGTGCTGCGGTGGAGACGGTGCTACATGAGTTGTTTACTCGCGCTGGCCCTGTCGGTAACGTCGCGCAGAAGAAACATGCGCCGCGCCAGCTCACGGTACCCACCGACACCAACAACAGCAACAGCAACAGCAACAGTAGCAACAACAGTAACAACAACACCACCCCGGTGCCGCCGTCCTCGGCGATGAAGAAAAACGGCGCCGTTTTCACGCGACGTGGCCTGGGGAACACAGTCAGCACGACGGTCGACTCGTCTGGTGCGTCGTTCACCACACCGCGTGGCGCCGCCGCGGTCTCTGGTCCGCTGCACGACGACGATGCTGGCCGCAGCAGCACCAATGGCAAGATCCCAGCGCACGACGGGCAGTTGGCGGCTGCCGATGTGGACGCGCCACCCATTCCATCTCCGTCCCAGTCTGCGGTGACGAGGGAGGTGCGCCCCCGTGAGCTGCCCCAGGTGCTGCACGCGGCGGATATCGCCGCTCGACCGGGCGGCGTCTCCTCCCCCCGCAGCACCAGGGCGAACAGCTCTCTCGGCGGCTCTTCAGCGCTCTTTGCGTACATGCAAGCGGGCAGTCCCGTTGGCACCGATAGCCGACGTGACTCGCTCTTCGCAGACGGGAGCGAAAGCCATCTCAGCGACATACGCCACTCGGATCCGTCCCGTTCGGCCCCTGGTTTCCGTCCTGGCCGCTCTGTGCTCAACGTCAGCGAGTATCTGACCGCAGAGGAGAACCCCATCCTCAACGGCGCCTTGCCCATGTTCGGCTCCGACGAGGGTCCTCAGTTCGCGCGCATCATTTTTAATCGACGCGTCCCCGTCTACGTGCCGGTTGAGGAGACCGAGGCCGCGCTCGCCGCCCTGAACGTGCCCGTCATTGATGACATCCTCACCGCCAAGCACGAGGTCAACATCGTCGAGTACTGCCTTGACGTTGGTTTGGACAAACTCTTCACGTACACGAGCCTCAACGTGCTGCTGCGCTACGGCTTCGTGAAGCGTCTCGGTCTCGACACAAAGAAGCTCTATAATTTTCTATTGGCCGCGGCGACGTTCTTCCGCGAGGGCAACCCCTTCCACCACCCCTTCCACGCGTCCGATGTGATTATCGCCGCGCATCAGTGGCTGGCGCAGCCCACAGCGGCCGCGTACCTGTCCGATATGGAAATTTTCGCCTTTCTCTTCGCCGCCATCGTCATGCGCGTCGGCCACTGCGGCGTCGACAACGATTTTCTGGCGCAGCTGCATCATCCGTTCGCGACCGTCTTCGGCTACAGCGCACCACAGCAAGGCGCAACAATGGCGCTTGTCATCGCGCTCCTCGCATTGCCAGCGAACCACTTCCTCCCACCCCTGAGCTTCAGCACGGCGCGCGCGCCTACCACACAGCCAGAGGCGGCGGACGTCGAGGGGAGGCCAATAGACCCCGTAGCGTCCCGCGCATCCGCTGAGGCGAATCCGTATTGGACCTCGTCCTCCGAGGTCGAGTTCCTGGACATGGTATCAGACCTCGTCCTCGCCTCGGATGAGCGCAACCACGCTGAGCACGTCGCTAACATGGCTCATATCTGCGCTGAGCACTTTCTGCAGCACGGGTGTGTCTGCCTGAACCGCACCCGCGAGGAAAAGGCAGCGCTGACCACACCTTGCCAGTCGTGCTGCGCGTACATCGAGGACAAGGACGTCGCACCGCTCCTCAAGGCTATTCTCCACTTTGTGGACTTCTGCTTCCTCTTCCGTCCGTACCCGATCTTCGTCAGTGGTGCCTGCACGCACACGGCAGAGCTGTACCGCCAGGCAGCGTCGCGCACACGCCTGCTCGACACCATCACCTCAGCGGTGGAAATGCAGGGCACAGGGGCGCCCTTGTCGGCGGCGGACGCAGCGGTGATGAAGCCGCGCATGGTTGATGACCCAAGCGCACAGAGCAAGCCCTGGCGGCCCGCCATGACGCGCACATCGATCGTCGCCATGCTGCGGTCACATCGTCAGCAAGACAGCCGTAGTAAGCGTACCTCTCCTTCCGCAGCGACTGATCGTACAGAGATGGCGAGTATGTCTCTCGATACGGTGAGCACAGCAGCAGCGACTGTGGTCAACAACGTGGACGCGCTCCTTGAGGACACCGCACAGCTCCTTGAGGACACCGCACAGCTACTTGGTCCTCTGCGCGGCTACGGCCGTGATCTGCTTCTTGTCGGCATTGAGACTCTCTTCTACCCCAACCTGGACGCTACTGGTCCTTACCTGCCCAAAGCGTGGGTAGCGGCGTTCTTTGCAAACCATCAGCAATTACTCGAAGACAATCCCTCACCGGTCGAGTACGACGCCGCTATCGAGCGTGTGTTCCGCCTCGGCCACTGCAAGAAGGCTCTCTCCTCCGAGAACGCCGAGGAAGCCGCGAAGAGTGCGTTCTACAGGGCGACGTGTTACGACGATATCGACAAGTGCGGACTGCGCGTTGAGCCTCACTGGTCGCTTGCGGGAGATGCCACACACGTTAGGCGAGTTCTCAAGATGATCTTGACACCGCTGAAGCCAGACTACATTTGATAGCACGTCATCAAGATAGAGAAAAGAGAACGATTGAAACAAAAAAAAGGGGGCCTCTGAAGACATTCGCAAGCCGATCACAACGGCGCCAAGCCGAAGGTGGAAGCAGCCGACAGGATAAACCATTCCTCGCCACCACTTTTTTCCAACGTGATGAGAGAATGAGAGAGGGAGGGAGAGAAACAAAAAGCGCTTCTGAGTGTGAGAGACAAAGTATGCAACTTGATGCACTGGCGGTATCTTTTTTGTTTTTTTTCCCCCGTCTATAACCACAATTTCTTCTCTTGTTTTATCCAATACAAGCTCACTCAAAACACTTCTCACGCGTTCATGTGCTGCCACTCTCTCTGCCTTGTTGTTTTTATTTCTTTAGTGTCCTGGAATTTCTCTTCCTGAGCCCGTCAGTGCGGTAACAAGGCCCCTTATTTTCTGTCTCATCTGTGCTCTCTCTCTCTCTCATTCTCTGCTTTGGTGCATGCGTTGGTCCTTCAACAATCGTTTGCTCTTTTTGTTTTTTTTTGTTCTTTTTGTTCTCTTTGTCCTTTTTTGTTTCTTTTTTTCCCCTTTCTCGTGCCTTGTGTTGGAATCTGGGTATCAGTCGCCGTTCAGAGCGCACGGCCTGCTACTCCGCGTGCACGTGAGATTATCGGAAATGATTGTACAAACCCCTTTCCGACCCCCCCCCTGCGTGCGCTGATATCTTTGTTCTCACTCATCTTTATCCGTATTTTCTTCATCCAAAGCGAGCACAAGCTCTCCTTACGCCGCCATGTATCTTATACCTTGAACGTTTCGACGTTGTTTGTTCCATTTATTCCTGTTCCCCCCCAGCGCGGAAACTCACAGGCCCCAACACCAAAAAAAAAAAAAATAACAACAACAACAAAAAAAAAAAGAAAAAAAAACAACAAAAAAACAACAACAGAGCAATCATACTGGACTGTCCCATGCTCAGCACACACCACGCGTGTGATAGTGGTGTCACTGATGACACACAGAACGCGTGCGTTGTCGTATGAGAGCCAGTGCCTTCCTCAGCAGCACTGCGGATCTCCAATGTAAACTTGTGACACGCGCAAGCGCACCTGTGTGGCACCGCCGGTGCTCACACGCGGTTTCTCTGAGTATCTTCTTAGTGGGCGTGCTTGGGAGAGGGAGGAGCCTCACCCGAAAGAGGAGCCTACTTCCCCCTCACGACAGCGACTAACCATGTTTGCCAGACGCTTCCTCCATCTGCCTTGCGTTCCGCCGTGCGTCCCCTCCACAATCTCTCTCTCCCTTTTTTCCTGTGACTTATCAATGACGCGGACCACGGCTCTCAAACAACAATAACAACAAAAAACAACAACATCTACACGCACTAGCATACGTACACCCGTGCTGGACTTCTCTTCCATCGTGAGTACTGCACCATTTTAAAACGTAAACAATAAACAAAACAGAGTTTACCTCTCACCTCAGCCTAAACACCACCTTTACTTCAACAATGTCTTGCGACAAGGCTCTGTGCAGCCTCGACAACACCTGGGAAGAGTGCCTGGGGGAGTTCAAGGGCGGACTCAAATCCCTGAGCACTTGGAGCTGCCAGACGCTCGACGGCGTCGACAAGGAGGTCATCCTTTCCGCCCCCGAAATTATGGACCCCAAGACGGACTCTGGCTTTGGCTACCAGGACGTATCTTCTCTGAAAACCTTAATGGAGAAGAAGGAAATCCCTTCCGCGGCGGAGATCGCCACTGAGCAGCAGCTCATCGACGTGATGGACATGATCTTGGCGAAGGAGCTGCACTACCTCGAGGGCTACTCGCTGATTCAGAGCTACCTCTCCTTCCCTTATTTTCTCAACCTGGACACACTCAAGGCACAGAACCCTGTGCTGTACACCTACTGCCGCGGCGTGGTGCGGTGCCTAGAGAACATCATGCGCGCGGTCTTTGCGACGACGATTCGCAGCGAGGAGGAGTTCATGGTCGCTCCGCCGGAGCTCGATCGTCAGTCTGATGTCGCCGTGGAGGAGATCATGGCAGAGCTCGAGACTGCCGCCGCAAAGGCGAGCCCCGCGGTCGCGGCGCGTCTGCGCTTCCGCAAGCACTTCCTCGGCGCGCTTACGTTGTTCCTGGAGGCGAAGCGTCGCTCCGATGTGGAGGCCGCCACCGATCTCTGCAAGGATGCTCTCAGCCTGCTCGAGAGCGCCGAGTTCGCTCGCACGACGGAGCCCGTCGTCGACAAGCGCTTCGATCGTGAGCACGAGATCGCCTATTGGGTGAGCGTTGTGACCCCGACGAAGCCGCTGCCTGTCCGCCCGATTGCCGAGTCACTCGAGGCGTACAAGACGATGCTGCGTCAGCTCAGCTCCCTCAAGGCCCTGCTCTCCATCTCGTCGCTTGACGTCATCACGAACTTTGTGGAGAACCTCGGCGCTCAGCAGCCGCTGCTTCCCATCCGCTGCGTTGCTGTTGTTGTCCTTTTCGGTCGCGATCCCAACGAGTCCTTCCTCTACGGTCTTCCTGTTCACCAGCGCCTGGGTGAAAAGATGGCCAAGGAGTACGGCTCCCCCATCTACCTCCGCGTGCTGGAGCGCGACGAGTCCACCATTGAGAGCATCATCAAATATCGCATCCACAAGACCCTCGACGCGGCGAAGATCACGCCCGATCAGACGCTCTTCCTACGTCAGCAGACGGAAGACGCCGTACGCCGCTGGTTCGCCGAGGCGTCGAAGATGTACCTGCTTCATCTCGAGTCCATGTTGTGCAATCGCGGCCTCGCCCACCGCCGCTTGATGAACAACCTCGCCGGCCTTCGTGAGCTTCAGGAGGTGTCGTACGCGACCGATCTGCAGATTTTCCTCGCCTCCGTGCCCGGCGTTGAGGCGAACCGCAACGAGTGCATCCGTGCGACCTCCGTGCTGACACTCATCGCGAACCAGATGGTGATGCGTACGATGGAGCTCATCGTCAACTTCCAGTTTGAGCTCGACCTGCTCACCCAGGGCGAGGTCCTGCCCGCGCTGTGGTACCTGAACTTCGCACAGCGCGTGCAGACGGAGAACTTGACGCTCCTATGCTTGGAAAACACCCGCTTCATTCCGGAGACCCGCGTGAATAAGAAAACACACGTGCCCGTCTACAACTTGGCACTCACGACCCGCACAGCGCGCGTGCCCGACCCGGTCGCCACGACACTGCTGACCGCTTCGCGCAGCCTGTCCGACGCCGTGTACCTCTCTGCGTGCCTGATGGAGGAGAAGGGCCTGATCGACCTCGTCTCTGCCCCGGCGCACTCCCTCATCAGCGTCGCGGACACGTTCAACCACCGCTTCCGCAAGTGCTTTGGCATCCTGCAGAGTCCTCCGTTTATGTCCTACGAGCGGTGCATGCAGGAGAAGCCCAACCTTGCCGCTGATCCCACCAAGGTGCCCTTGTACGCGACCAAGGCTGGTGAGGTGGCGATGACGGCAGCGGAGAAGGTGGCGGCGCTAGCGAGCAGCACCGGCGCGATGGACGAGACCCACCGCGCGTGCCTGAAGCCGACCATGGAAGGCCTGGAGAAGACCGCGCGTGCGGTCGCGGCGTCCTGTGCATCGTTCGCGGCCATTTGTGATGACGAGAAGCTGTTGGAGCGGTACCACGCCAAGATCGAGCGCCCGGCGCTGCCTCAGCTTGCCGTGTTCTTCCTCCGCAAGAAGGAGTGATGTGTGTCTCTCTGTGCAGAGGGACCTCCTGCCAGCGAACGATCTTCTTTTTATTTTATTTTTATCGGGGACCATGACTTCTTGTTGACAAGGCGAGTCGAGCGCAATAATAAGAAGGGCGAATATTGTGCAAAGCGTGCATAGAACACACACGCAGAGCAACAGCAACAACAATAACAACAAACCATGACCACACATGGGAACAGGTGCACGGGCTTAAAAGGAGCCACCCTCACGTGTCGTGTTCGCGTGTTTAGGCAGTACTCAATCACGTGCTCGATACGCCACGTGCGTGCCCCCCTCTCGCTCTCTCCACCACTCGCCTACGTGAGGAAGAACACAACAGCAACAGAGATCGATGACGAGGGAATGGAACGAACCGTTGCGCTCACTCAAGTGAAGAGTGCAACACTCTCAATCCGTCTCTCTCTGTGTGTCTTTTGTGTGTGTGTGTGTTTCTTCTTCCTTGCAAGGATGGTTGATGCGAAAGCGCGGCCCATTAACAACAACAACAACAACAACAAAAAAAAAAAAAGAAGGACGGTCGAAAACACTCACTATCGTCTTTTCTCGTCTCGCGACCGAGACGAAACGAGGAAGAAAAGAAGAAGAAGTAGACGTTCGACTCTCTCTCTATTCACATTAAACGTGTTGACAAGACGCATATCATGCCTTCCTCGTGCGCTTGAAGGCAGTGATGGGATGACAACAACAACAATAACACACACACACACACAAACTCAACAACAACAACACCAGCAACCCTCCGCATGAAAGGTTGTGGCGGCGCTTCCCCACAAAAATGCTCCATCCAAAAGAAAACGGACACGGCAAAGCCGCAACGACATGCTTTTGCGTTGAGGCCGAAGCATGGGGGAAGTCGAGCCAAAAAAAAAAAAAAAACAGCAACAACCACATCAACAAGGAGGGGAAGGATTTTCTTGTGCTCGCGGAAGAAAACAGCAAGCACCACTGTTAATGGTCAGTTGCTGTGAACCTACTCAACCGCTGTCTCTTTTATTGGTCGCTCCCCCCGCAGACGCTCAGCCTGGCGGGGGAGCTGCCGTCCCTATCTACCCCACCCCAAGCGTCATCCAGCGCGTGTGCTCACAGGTCTGAGGGCGTGGGCCGCACTATGTCCCACCACTTACATCGCTCCCTCTCTTTTTCCCCTCTCGTACAAATCGTGTCTCGGCACCCACAAGGACAACAGCGCACAGAACGAAGACATTCGACGGGGAAGATCTATCAACCGCAAGACTGTCTGTCTCTTGTCGCCCCGCGTCCCTCCCTCTTCTCTCTACCTCTGCCTCGCTCGCTTGCCACGAGTACTAAGAGTACCATTACAACGACAACGACAACAACAACAAAAAAAAAAAACCAAGAAAAGAAAGAAAAATGGCGGTGCAGAAACCTGTCGCACGCTCCATACAGGCGGCGATGCTTTTGAAGTATGGTAGTCTCGGGGCGTTTGCGGCCTGCATGGTGGCCGCAGTGCACTGCGTTTATCGAGGCACAACCGCCTCCAACGAGTTTGATCGGCGACGTACGGCGCTGGGAAAGAGGTACGATGAACTCTACGAACTCGAAGAGGAGGCGCGTCAGCAGGGCAAAACCGTCCTCGCGTGGCGGGAGATTTGAGACGCGTTGGAGACTTCATCACACATACACACACACAAAACAAAAAATGAAAACATGTACGAAATCGTGATGACGTACAGCCTCTGCGACAGAGCGAGGAAGAGGTAGAAGACCCTCTTCATGCCCAGTTGATGGTCCGCCATGTCAACGTCCAACGACAACAACAACGAGAGAACTCCATCAGAGACAAAATTGGAAAGGATCGTCCAAATGATTCGGTTCCTTTTCAACCCGTGATGAACAGCGCGTCGTGACTCTATGATCTTTTACCCACACATAGTGCATTCGCTCCCACGTTTCGGTTGGCACGGTCTTCCTCCGTTGTCTTCACACGATGGTCTCGCACTTCCCTCCATCCTCCTGTCCTTGTCTTGCGTACCTTTATTCTTTACAATTCAGATCTTGTCTGTTCGCCTTTTTTTGTTTTGGTGAACACTGAAGAAAAAGCTGCGCTTCGTTCGACAGCCGCGTTGTTATCCTCTCACTCTCACTCTCTTTGTTCCTTGTTTTTTTTTCCGCACTCGATTCGATTCTTAGCGTCACTACCGTCATCGTGGTCATCATCATGAGCACCACCCGCATTGCCGTCTGCAGCAAGTATTTCGCCGTCGGTGCTGTTTGTGCTGTGCTGGTCTCCGCACGTCATTGTGACTACGTGATGACAGCTCAGTCCAGCGAGATGCAGCAGAGCTACGCGCGCCTCGCACGCTTTGCGGCGGAAACAGAGAGTTTAGAGAATTACGTGGAGAAGTATAGCGGCTTAACATGGAACAAAATTCACAAACTGTAGTGTGAACAAGTGAACAAGTGAACAACCCCAAAACAACAACAACACCATCGGGAGACAACATGGAGAAAAATGAAGTGCACACCTGCGATCGTCGCCACACAGAAATCCAACAAAAAGCAAATTGGAAGATCACCAATTCGAAAAAAAAAAAAACCGAAAACAACAGCAACAACACTGAACAACGAACGGGATGTCGACGAGAGGGATAAATTGTATAGGGTCTTCTGACACCAGATGAAACGCAAGCGCGTCGCCCAGGAGCACAGGTTAACAAGGCGACTGCCACTCACTGACCAGCTGCTGTAGGGTAACGAGACCGAACACGCCAGTGAACCCTGTGTGCACATCCGCCCTTCTTCTCTTCATCCCTTCCCAACCCTATCGCCTCTCGATTATATCTCATGTGGTCGTACCCTTCTTCTTCTCTCTCTTCGTGTGTGGTACTCGCATCCGCATCTCCTTGGCGTCATCATCTCTCGATGCGCGCATGGCCTCATGACCGAGTGTACCTACCAGTCCCCTCTTTTTTTTTTTTTCGGTGTGCGCGTGTATTGTGAGCGCGCTGAATTGCTTTGGTTTGACATCCCCCCTTGTACCTTCACACATCTACCAGCATCTTGCTTGCGTGACTTTTATCTCTTCTCGCTTCTACAGTCGGTTTTTTTCCATTCATTTTTTTTTTTTTCGTCTCTGTCGTTACGAGCCTTTGGTGGTCTGAGAAGAGGCGCATCGCAGCAGTTACAACCGTCGATCCCTTCGCCAAGGAGAGGAAAACGATAATACCCATACGGGTGTGCGAGAAGAGGAGTCTACTCCTGTTTAGCGCCAAGAAGAAACAAACAAACAAACCCACACCTCGACCGACGCACTGTTACTCTCACTGCACTTCCAGCATTGCGTCTAGTCACACACGTCGAATAAAAGCCAGTAGTCATTAAGTGCAGCATCTGCTGCGTTTTGTCTTGTTTCACACGTACCACCACTGTGAGCTTTTTTGTTTTTTAGAAGCACACGCAAACACATACTAGAGGTGTGAGCCCTGTAAGCTTTTTTTTTCCGGATAATGAGCACCACCGCCTCCAGTCCAACCCCGGCCCCGTCGGCGATCGCCACAGCGGCCGCACTCGAGGCGATCGCGCGGCACTACTTCCTCGTTGATGGTGAGGTCTGGACAGCCGGTGCGTCGGCAGAGACAGGCTTTCACGAGCGTGCCATTGGCGGCAGCGGAACTTCGGCTTGTGTGATGCGTCGTGGTGCTGCATTTGGGTACCCAGCCACGGCGTCGATGCGGATCTCACCGACCACAGCGACAGGCGTCGATGGCTCCGCGTACGGGTGGCCCTCCCCTTACCTGTGCTCGACGCCACGCCACGCGCAGGCGGCGGTGGTCAGCTCCAGACCAATGCCCACCACATCGAACGTACTCCACGCGCCTGCGTCACCAAGCTCGCGGTCCTACCGGCGAGCCACCACCTCTCCGTCCACGAGCAGAGGCGCGGCGATGATGATGCTGACGTCGCCGCTTGCCCTACCCGATGCGGGCCCATTTTTTGATGGGCACAGCACCCCCGCCTCCCCCACAGCCGTCCCTTCCCGTGCCGTGCGCGGCAGCAAGGGGTTGGCGAGTCTGTCATCCAGCACATCATCTGGGCAGCCCCGTGCCGGCGCAACGCGCGCTAACGTGCTCTACGTGCCTTCCCGCAGCTCCGTCAGCAAGGCCAACACTGTGCGACCACCAGGCGCGTGTCTCACACAGAACGATCAAAACCTTGTCAAGACCTCCTCTGCACAACCCACGACCGTTTTCTCCCCACTAACACTGGACACCCACACGATACGCGATTCCGGCACCGGGGCCGCTGCGGCCGCGGGTGCGCTCCCGCTCAGTCCGCCTGTGTCGCGATGGGCCGCGCGTGGCGCCCGGTCCGCCGCTGCGAGTATCGACTCGACCGCACCCGCGCCTCTCTCGTCCCCCGCTGCCCAGCCTTCTCCGTCGCGTGGGCGGCGACTAGTGCCTCTTCGACGTGTGGAGGAAGATCACAACCGCTTTTTCGATCCGAGTGCGCTGCTGCTGAGCGGAAATCTGCATTTGCTGCAGTGTTGCGCACAGGTGCGCCAGCGACAATTGAACTACTTCCTACAGCTAGGCACTGCCCGTGCGGGGGTGGATTGGATAGACCCTGAGCTCACGCACATCCGCGGTGCGAGCGATGGCAATGCGGCACATGAGCGCCGTGCTCTCGCTTTTGAGCACACGCTCAACGCCTCCGAAGCGGCGGAGGTATACGGCGCGGACGAAGACGACAGGGTCATGTCTTTATCCTGGTTGGAGTGCTCACGCGCCATGACGCGAACGACCGCGAAACTGGGAAGCGAGGTGAGTGAAACCCGGGACTTCCCGTCATCGTCAGAGATGCGCGCAGGGTCCTCTCTACGGCCAGGTGAGCCATGGATGGTGCGCTATCGCCCTTGGCAGCCCTTGCGTGTGCCCACGGTTGCCGCCGCATCGCCCATCTCGAACGCGACCTCCACCAGTCACTCTCGCCACCGTCAGCCGGCGTCGAGTTCCCGGGACACGTCGAAAGGCACGGCAAGCGTCGCAGCCTCCACGGAACAGGACCCCTCCCAGTCGTCACCGCGACAGGCCGCCCGCGATCATCGCACGGAAGGCCCTGTGCTTGCGGCGAATACCGCAGACACCGTGGACGAGACCTGGGCTGGCTGCACGCGGGGGGAGCGTCAGCTCTTCTACTCGGTCGTACCATGTGCGTACGCCAACTACGCCCAGCCTCCATCGAGCTATGTTCGCACGTGTGTCGAGCGGTTGCCGCGCCTTTGTCAACAGGGTCTCGAAGCCATCCGCGACTTGATACGTGAGGGGAACGCGCGCCGACGGCTCGAGCACGTACAGCAGGAGGGCGACCCGCAGCACCGCGGCGGGGACACCACAGTCGCCCTTAACAAAGACTTCGTGGAGGCGGCCGACCAGGGCCAGGAAGATGCATTTAGTGAAGGCACACCGGTCATGCCGGTAGCCCCAGGTCGGAGCGCATCGACTCACGCTCCACAGCACAGTAGCCCTCGACCGACCGGCTCAGGAGGCGGCCCTTCCACCGCCGCGGCCTCTGCAGCGACTACGCCTTCCGGCTCATTGACGACCACCAGAGACCGACGAGCGCCGCTTCCGTCTGGAGCGAGTCCTGTTGTACCCGTTCCGGCGAGCACAGCTGGGGCTGTGCCGGGCTCACTGAACGCGCATCCAGGTGCGTACTCGCCCACGTCAGCGGCGGCCAGTGTTGTGGGTGGGACTGGCGCGACGACAGCAAACTGTTTCCCACCCATGCCTGGTCTCTTCTCATCACCCATGAGCTCACACAGTAGGACAGACACGGGAGCCGCTGCCAGCACGGGCGTAGCCGGTGCGTCGGCGGCCGGCTCGCTTGCCTACGGTGGAAGCCGCAACCCTGTTTTGTGCGTGTTCAATTGGCTCTTTCGCGCACTCGTCGACCGTGGCGATGTCACGTTGGCCCTGCTTGTTCTGATGGAAGCCGCGCAGACCGACATGTTCTCCGGCACAGAGAGACTGGCGGTGGGCATCGCACGGCTTCGCACGTGCTTACCAAGCGCGCAGCTCCCTGTCGTCACGCTCGCCTTGGATGCTTTCGTGTCTCTCCTCTGCGTGGAGCAGAAGGACCCTCTGTACGCGGCAGAGGTGGTTGAGGATATGCTTGAGCGGGCCCAGACGTGGCTGCACAGCGGCAGCACCTACGCCGAGGTCCTCACCGGCTTCGCGATTCTGCGGCACGTGGCCATGCACCGGCACACCACGGCTGCGTACGCCTCCGCTCTGGGTCACGAGGAGGCGCGTCTTCAGCCTCTCATGTTGGTTGTCTGGCAGCGGCTGATGCTCGTCGCCGATGACGGTGAGCACTCCTTGCTGTGGCTTGCGGGGCACCCCGAGCGGCGACACCAGCTCGTGAACATCGCAGGTGCTACCATGGAGGAGCTCTTCGCGATGGCGCTCGAGCGGCAGGATGTGGTCACCGTACAGAACGTCGTCGCCCAAGCTGTAAACACGCTCTTTACGTCACCACAGCTGCCTCGATGCCGGGCTCGACCGGTGCCCGCGACGACGGCTGTGGTTCCATCACTGCTGCCGATGCACACGCCGTTTCTCCATGTGCCTGGAGCACCCCCATCACCGTTCGCCTCGCCACCCGTCCAGCCACTCGTGGCGTTACCCTCGACCGATTCGGTCCCTTTGCGTACGACGTTATCGCTGTCCACGACGGCTGAGAGCGCGCGTCCTGACACGTGCCTACCCACGGCGTCGACGGCGGCCGGCGCACACGATGCGGCTACCGGCGCGTCTCCCGCGCCTTTTGAACCGCTTAGCCGCCCAGCCGTAGAAGAAGGCCAAGGTGTACGGGACGCAACCACGCCGGCGGGCCGAGCGCGGTCCGACTCGCTGTGGCGGCGATTTCGTCATTCTGTGCGCGACTTGCTCAGCTGGGGCCCCACCTCCACGTACCCGCCTTCGTCCGCTAGTTGCCGCCACGGCAACACCAACAGCCGCGGCAACGCTCGTGTGACGGCCAGTCAGCCGCCGCCGACGCGCACCGCACGCCGTGGTAGTGAAGAGGTCATCGATCACCGACGTCCCCAGTCGGCGAGTCCCGCGATCAACTCAGCGGCAGAGACGGCTACCGGCCCCTCCCCTTTCACGCAACGCCGGGCAAACATGAAACGTCCCGCGCCGATCCTCATCGAGGACCTTCCTGCCGTGAACTATGGACTCACACGGGCAGGTCTGATCACCGCAGCGACAGAGGCCGCGGCGGCTCAGCGTCGTGTGAGCGAGACAACGGGACGCGACGCGCATGATGGCGGTGAGGCGAAGACGAGCAAGACCCACACAACGGCCTCCCCAACAACGACTGCCAGGCCCGCACACGCTGCCTCTCGTACGACAACGCGGGTGCCGGTGCATGAATTCGCACACACGTTGCTGGCATCGCGCTATCAGTCCAAGACCGCCGAGGGCGCCGTCATGCTAGGCGCGATTGTCGTCGGCGCATTTCTCTGTGCGTGGCGGACGGTCGGTGAGGAGCGGTGGCCTTTATTTGCAGACACGGACGCCGCTTCTCGCCCGTACACCGCGTCCTCGGCGAGCCTCAGCAGCCACGTACACGACGCCACAACCGTCCCTACTGATCACGAGGGCCGCTCAGTCGAAGAAGAACGCGACACCACGCTCGAGTATCAGCGTGACGCGAACGGGCGAGCTTGTGCGGCAACGTGCTGGCCCTCCGGCGGTCGACTGCTCATCCCTCTTTTTTCCCGCACAGACGCGTCCATCCACGACATGGTCCGGTGCTTTCCCATATCCTTGCCCGGCTCTCCAGGCATCCCCAACGGTGTCGGCGCGACACTCAGCGCGGCGGCAGCAGTGGGCAGCTCGCCTGCCTCCGCAGCCTGGAGTGCGAGGGCGAGCACAAGCCTCAACACGAGCGGCGTGGGACGGACGAGCAGTGTAGGTGCAGGCACACCCTCCATCCACGCGAGTCCGCTGATGGATGGGCCCACGCCCACGGCGCCGGCGTCTGCGGCATCGCCCGCGGCTGTCACCCCTGGCGGTACTGCCGCGTCGGCCTCGGCGGCGACGGCACTGGCGCTTTGGCGACGCTCGACAGGTGTGGAACAGCTCACCACCGAGGCGCTTTTCGTGCTGCCTGATCCTCTGATGCCGCCAACGTCCCGCTTAGACCAGAGTGAAGGCACGAGCCGTGATGGGGAGCGTCGTCTGGATGCGAGTAGTACGCACTACCGCGGCCGTGGCCATCTGCGCGATCCATCATCGGTGCCGAACGCGCGGGAAGCTCGCCGTGCTGAGTCTGCCGGTGCAGTAAACATCACAGCGGATCCGGAATGGCTCAGCTTTGACGCTGAGAGAGCTAACCCCTACCTCATGGCGGACGCATGGCCCTCAGCGGACAGCGTACCCGTTCCGCTGTCCCCACAACCACCCTCCCCACTATCTTTGACAACAGAGACGGCTGCCTCGGCGGGTTCTACTACTTCAGCGAGCCTCAATGATGGTGGTGAGGACGCTCACCACCCTGACGTACACGCGGCGACTCATCACACCGAGGCCGCCCCAACCGCCCCATCAGCGCTGCGGGAGGATTCAAGCGGGCCTACGCGTGCTCCTGCGTCGAGGGCGAGCTTACCGTGGCTCGCGTTCTTTCTGCCGACCGGCGCCGTCACCGCTCTGATCGAGCAGTACCTCGAGCAGGCGCATCTCTACGCGTCCTCCACGACCACGACGGCAGCCTCTTCCCCTGACTCGCCTGCGCCTCGCCAAACCGATGCCGTGCATACACCATCCGGGGAGGTGCCTCTCCCATGTCCACCGACGCAGTCACCACCAACGACGTTCTCATCGTCTGCGTCCTCGACGACACCGCCCAGCTTGGACCCGCTGCTCTTCTTCGAGCGTCTCTTACCACTCCTGACGCAGCCTTACAGCGAAGGCATGACCGCCTCTCTTGTCGCGCGCGTCACACAGAGACTTGTCAACCGCGCGACGCAGATGATCAAAACGCGAGCGGCCATGCACGCCTCCTCACAGCAAGTGGGCACCGCGACGAAAGAGGGCGAGTCCCGTGCTCTTGTCATGCCGCGGGAACAATCCCTGCTCTCGTTGTGCTTGTTCTTGTCTTCCATCGCCCGCGCTTTTCCGTCCATTTTCGAGGAAGCATTTCAGCGGAAGCTGTTCCCGATGCTCTCGCACGTGCTTCAGAGCGACAGCCGTGCGCACGATCCGCTGGCGCTCCCCGCGCTGACCATTCTCGTACACAACATACCTTCCTTGGACGCTGGCCTGCGTCTCGCCTCGTGCGTCCGTCGTTTGACGCTCGTGGCTTCTAGCCGTTCCTCGCAGTTGGACCTCACCACCCTTTGTAGCGTGGCCATCGTGAGCACCGTCTACACGGAAGTACGGCGGGATACGCAGGACGCGTTGCTGCGGCGCGTGAGTGAGACGTTGCTGGAGCCGGATGAGGTTGACGAGCAGGAGCTGATGGGCCTGGATGAGGCGACCAACACGCACATTAACGCCAGCAATCGCGACGAGGTGATGACACTGAGGGCAGATCTGGCGGACTACGCGTACGAGCTTCAACAGCGAAAGCGCATTTGTTTCCACTTTGCCGCGCACTTCAAGTTCTCTCTCCGCCGCGCTGGGGTCGTCATGGCAGAGGTGTGCATGCCGTACTTTACCCATCGTGATCCCATCCTGCGGCTGGGGGCTGTGAACACGTGCGTGGAGCTGCTCATTCCGCGGTCCTTAACGCAGGAGGATGCCTCAGCCGCGGTGAGACCGTCGTTGGCACGTCCACCGCACCTGCCGCGCACGTCGCAGCTGCCGGGCTATGTCGGCCAGTCGTCGTCGAAGTCGACGGCGGGGCCCGCACCGGTACCGCCGCTCTTTTCGCCCACAGTCGCGCTCGCGGGCAGCGCCGAATCGATTTTGTTCGACAAAGCCGTCAACGCCTTTCCGACCAACTGGATGTGGACTGGCGTCGGTGCCAACGCGTTCTCTTCATCTCTGGTGAGTGGCGGCGGCGCAGCAGAGTGCGGCAGTCCATACGCAGTTTCGCCGTACGTGAACGCGTCGACGACAGGCTCGGCTACCTTCGCTTCCTACGGTTCAACCTCGTCATTCGGCCGCACAGGTAGCCTGGTGGTGCCGCTGTCTGGGGACGCGGCGGCCACGTGGATGGATGCCATGGAAGCGCACGACGCCTTCAAGAGTCTTCGTGAGGTGCGGCGGAGCGAGGAGGCCTCCGCCGCACGCTCACGGGCGTTGACACTTGGCGTGACGAGCCACACACATGGCCGCGCGCACAGTTACTTCCTGCGCAGCACGCTGAAGCGCCTCATGGACGTGGCAACTTCGGATCCCGAGGCGCTTGTGCGGTACCACGCGCTGCAGGTGTTTTTGATGCCCGAGACGCACTACTACGTGTACCCCTACGAGGAGATGCTGCAGTCCCTGTTCGTCGCGCTCAATGACGCCTACTGGCCGAATCGCGTCCTCGCAGTGAACGTGTTGCGGCGACTCGCACCGCTCAACCCGAGCATGGTGTACCCAAGGCTGCGCAAGGTCCTTCTACGCGAGCTTGACGGCGTGCCCTGTGTGGCCCTCCACGACGACAGCTACCACAGCCCCGACGGGGTGTCAATCGGTTCAGCTTCTGCGGCGTCGGCGCGGCACAGTGGCGGTGCGGGCGGCCGTGGCGGTACTGCGTACGAGAGAACTGGACGTATCGACGCGGCCTCGATGGAGACCCGTCTTCACTACCGCAACGGCAACCACCACACCTCCACGTACGGCCGCGGTGAGGGTAAGACGGGCACTGGAGCTGTTCTGGTTGGTGACGTCACCGGTGGACACCGTCGTGCAGGCCTTGCGGTGCGCCAAGATAATCAGGCGGCGAATCTTTTCTTCTTGTCTGAGCTCATCCTCGCGTTGAGCAAGTCAACACCGCTCTACCTGCGCCGCATCCTCGAGCTGCCGCGCCGTGTTCTCTGCGCGCCACCGCAGGCGGGACCGCGCAGTCGTATGGCACTGCACAGTGCGCTGCGACTGCTCAGACTAGTGAACGAGTACAGTGCGTCGTCGGAACGGCACCTTATTGATCCTTTTGTGCATCTTGTGGCCCGCTTGCTGGGGCGCTGGGACAGCGACGCGCACCTCACCGTGGCTGTCCTGGCGACGCTACAGTCCATTCTACAGTCGACAGAGACGACGGTACACTCGCAGCTGCGCCTCGACGGTGTGGCCGCCTCTTTGCATGCGCTGCTGTATCAAAAACCCACGATCGGCGCCGACCTCTCCATCGCGGTCTTGCGTCTCCTCGGCACGATAAGCTCCATTGAGCCATCACAGAACGCCGAAGACGAGCTGGGCCTCTTCGCCACCTCGTCTTCGCTGAACCGGGAGTCTGCGCTGCTCCGCCGTCCGCAAGACCGACTCACACTGCCTTGTCTGACCATCTACCTTGGTGCGCACACGGCCCTCGACGAGGTCGTCGCGTCACCGAGCATGGAGCTGTCACTAGAAGCCAATGCTCAACCAGACGCCTTCAGCACATTTAAGCAGAGTGCGTGGCCGGACGCGGTGCTGCGTGTGCTTATGCGATCTATTTCTGACCACGCCAACCGTACCCTCCACTTTACCCCGGAGGGTCTGAGCGCGTGTGTGGGCACCATCGTGAAGGTCCTTTGTGAGACCAAAGCTGTCTATCACCTCGATCTCTACCTGCCCACTGTCCTGAGCGTGGTCCTTGCGCTAACACACGCCTCCTCCTTTGGAGAGATCGTCAACCGTGGAGGCGGCGGTGGCCATGATGGGGAGACCGACGAGGTGCCGCGTGCGTACGGAACCCGCCCTGGACGCGCCCCTCTATCCGGACAGCCCCCGCACACGCAGACACGCGCCGCGGCTTGTGGCGGTGGCGAACCAAATGACGGCGACGGTGTTCGCGGTCGGCACGCAGCCACACACCAGGCTCACACAGGCGTGGCAGCGGCCACGAGCAGCGCCGCAGCACCTGGGGCAGGCACCACCACAACTGGACATCGCATGGGCCGCACTGGCGGTCCTCCTCCTACTTCGTCCGCAACGTTCTGTGGCGGCACAGGCGGCTCCGCGCACCACACACCGCACGCACCAAACTCATCCACCTCACAAGAGCCATCGAGCGCGTTTCCCTACGCGAGCAAGGGCATCTACTTCCCAGGCGCCGACGTGAGCATGCCGCTGCTGCGCATGCACACAAGCACCGCGGCAGCCAACGCAATCCACGCGAACACACTTGTCAGCTTGCGATTGTTGGTTGAACGGGTCGGCGCGGGCATCTCACCCATGTTCCCGTTGTTACAACTATTCATGGCCTGTGGATGGGAGCCGACACGGCAGGACCGCGTGCAGCACTCGTGTGCGCTGCTCCACGCACTGTGCGTGTCGGTCCCCGACCTGGTTCAGCCGACCGCCGACATGTGGATCTCACGGCTCCTCGCAGCCACACTGGAGCTTCATAAACGTGTCGCGACAGAGCAGCGCGCGCAGCAAACACGCGCGGCCTCCGCGTTCCCTTCGTCAGGGCCCACTGACCGGCGCACTCGCCGTCGTGATGTTCTTCATGGTGGTGGTTCAACGGAACCGCGCGTGCGTCCGCGCACTGTCAATGGCACGTCGGCTTCCCCGAAAGAGCTGTCTTCGCCCTCCCCGCTGATGAAGGATCTCGCGTACATCCAAGCTGGTGCCACAGACACGCACCTTGATGCGGCGAGTCGCCTTGGCGGTGCGGATGGGGCCATCGTAGACGGGCATATGGACTATCGGCGGGAGGCGAGTTACATGGAAGAGGACGAAGAGGTGGAAGTGCGATGCGACGCGGGCGTGAGCACGGATGATCTCAACGGCCCAGCTAATCCCGCTTCTTCCGTGGAGGCCTGGGAGAAGATCGAGGAGTGGGCCCTGGAGCTGCAGATTGTTTACGACACCGTCGCCACCACGCTGCTCATGCTACAACCCCTCGCGTCCTCCACGTGTATCGAAGGCACGTGTGTTCTGCTCGCGCATGATATCCTCATGAGCTCAAACGTGCCAATGGAAAACCGCAGCCGCCGCCGACATGGCAGTCGCGCCGTACGGGGCATGCCGTGCCTGACGCGGCTGCTTGAACGCGAGGACAACGCACATCGCACGTCCACCACGGCCGCCGTGCCTGCCACTCACACGGCTACTACGACCGCGACAGAGGGCGACGGGACCACATCCTACATCAGTGTGATCGATCTCATGACGAGCGGCGTGGAGTCGGTGGTGGCTTTCGTGAATCGCATCTTTACCCGCGTTCTGTTGACATTTCTGCGTGCGTGTGACACGAGCGCTGTCACGACAGCAGTGGCCAAGGGCTGCTTAGGACGGTTGCAGCTGCTCGCGGATGCACACAACATCGCGCTACGACAGATCGCTGACGTGCCAGACAGCTTTTTTCCGCCTGAGCTGGACGTATGCGATGCCTCACGTACCGAGGCGGCACCGAGCGCGGCCGCCACAGACAGTTTCGCGCAGCGCATGTGTGCGGAGCGTAAGCTGCGGTGGTTCAGGCATGAGACGACAGCCACGGCCGTGTCGATGCTGCCACCGTTTCGACTAGTGCCCCCGTCAGCGCTCTTCGCGGACTCGCTCTTGGCGTGCGTTTGTTTCGCCAGTGCGGATGCCCACTCCGCTGTCGAGCGGTACTTCCCCTTTTCTCAAGTCAACACATCCTGGGAAACAACGGCAGAGATGGATCTGCTCGCGTGTCTGCTGTACGTTGTCGCGCGCAGCCAGCACAATACGGTCTCGTACAGTGTCATGTTGGAGACCTACACGTACGAGCGCTTTGGTGGTGTCGAAAGCCCCGTCGCCGCGTTCCTTCGCTGCATCAGCTCGCGCTTCTACCACTGCCAACTCCTCACTGTGCTGTCTCTTACAGAAAAGAAGCTCGCTTCTATTGTCGCGTACCCGACGCAGGTGGTGTGGTTCCACTACATGCAGCCGACGCACGACACCCAGACCGCTTCTGCGCGGCGTCTGCCCCCTGTGCCGTCATCCACGAGTACACTCACACACTACGAGCACGCTCCCGGGGACGGCGACGATGGGGAGGGTGGCGACGGAAATGGCCCTGGAGCGCTGGCGCACCACGCAAGCACCGCAACGCTCGCGCAGTACTCTTCGCTAGAGGCCACTCGTCACTACGGCGGGGACTCATGGGAAACGATGGAAGGTGTGCTCGACGAGAAGAAGACCTCAACGACGTTCATTTGTCCGAACGTGGACACGGTAACGCCTGTCTCGGCGGAATCCGCGCTGCAGTCCGCTCTGATGGCGCGCTCGCAAGGCTCCCCTGCTGGCCGCGTGCTGCCACCAGCATTTCTCAGCTCACAAGCGTCACAGACGAGCTTGGTGGGCCTCTACGGCGCAAGCACGACCCACTCCACGGTGACGAACGCCGCGGTGCCGTACCGAAATCATCATGCCGCCCGCGGCTTCGTCACGCCTGTTTCGCGTGAAGGTCTCGATGAGCTCCCGCTCCCTCAGCCATCTGCGCCTCAGACAGGCTCCGCCTCCGCCACCGCGACAACAACGTCCCCTGGAGGTCGGCTGACGGGCGCGCGTCCACCGCAGGAAGAGCCGCAGACCGCTGTGATCAACGGCAGTCTCTCCACCGTGCCGATTCCAATGCCGCGCATGTGGACGTCCGGTACGACGCCGCCGGCTGTCGCTGCAGCCGTCACAACCACACCCAATAGCGGCGGCGCGGGCAGTTGGCTGGACGGCAGTGGACCCTACCTGCTGACGCGCCTCGATCTCACGCAGTCTTCACCGTCTGTGCCGGCCTCACAGGCGTCTGGTGTAGCAGGACCGGAAACGGCAGGCCGTGGTTTGGTGTCTGCGGCGTCTTTCTCTGCACAGAACGCAGGCACGAGCGCGGTGTCAGAAGGCCTGTGGTCATCCGGGCGGATGAGCGGCAGTGGTCTATACACCCCTCACTCACCCAGTAACGTGGCGACGTCCATGTCGACCCTGACGATGGGCGTACGCGGTATTGAAAGCGCAGGCACCAGTGCTGACATACCAGGTCAGCGGCACCTGTTCTCATCGTCTTCGCTCACCGCACCAAACCAGACAAGGGCAACAATGCCGATGGCGCTGGGCAGCAGCATGCGCAAGCCACGCGATTGGTTCGGCGCGGCGGGCGCGGCCGGCGCGGGTCCATTCTGTCCATCGCCCTTGTTGCCGCTCTCACAGCCACAAGGTACGACCACGTTAGCGTCGACGCTGACAGCACAGCAATTACCAAGAGGTGTACCCGGTGCCTTGGGAAGTGCGGGCAGCCACAGCGCATTGACTGGCACGGGCAGCGCGGCCACCTACCCAGCCTCACCGTACGACGCGACCTGCTCTGGCCCTGTTGCGAGCGCGAACACGCCTACCGAGGACGCGCCGCGCTTACCAAATCCATCCCTCCGTCCGGAAGCACCGATGACCATGGCGAGTGCGAGCAGCAGCGAGGGCGAGTGTGGAAGTGCACGGCAAGCGGTACTCCCCTCCAGTCTTCACGCCCCAGTTTTTCGCGTGGGCAGCTACATGGAGGCCTCCCGAACGTTGAGTGCTAGTGTGCGTGCGCGCAGCCCTTTTCTCGTGCCAGAGCCGCTCGCCACCGCGCAACGTCTGCAGCCGCACGCCGGTCCATTTGGTCAGGCTGGCGCTGCGTCGCTGACGGGTGACATGGCGAGTCCCACGACTCGCCTCCGCACGAGCCCTCTTACGAAATCGCCAGGTGGTCCTTCTAGCCCTACAGCCGGCCAGCTCTCACAACCGGTTCCGCTCCCACCGTCCTCTGTGACCTCCTTCTCTGGGTGCGCGGATGGAGGTGCCCAGCACGCTGCATCCGCGATGGAGGTGGCCGCACCGGCGCCAACGGGAGAGTCAAGGCGCGATCAGGCGGAGGAGGCGGGTGAGGACGGCGCTGGGTTCACTAGCGAGACCGCGGCTCACAACTCGTCCGTCGGCAATGATCAAGGCTCAGCCGCAGAGGGCCAGAGCGGCCACCTCAGTGGGGAGGATGACGATGACGGCAGTGGTGGTGCGGGGAGTGCCTTGCCCCCTTTCCCATCTTCCCCAACGGAGCGCCGTCCGAATATCATCCTGGATGTCTTCCTGCAGCATCGGCAGCTCACAAAGTCGAACCCGACTACGCAATGGCAGACTTGGTTCCAATCGTGGTGCTTGTTGTGTGTCGAGACCAGTGTCGAGCCCTGTGTGGCCGCCTGCGTACCTCTGCTCCGGTACCACAAGCCCGAGCTTGTGTATAGTGAGATTCTGGCGATCGCCCTGCTCTCCAACTTACTGACGTTCTCTGCGGATGAGGTTATGACGTTCATGGCCGCGTTGCGCCGCTTCCCCGACGACCACGCCGACTTTATCCCGTATGTGGTAGTGCACGAATTGGCGCGATTGGCTCATCTCCTCCGCCTCTACGGCGAATCACTCTTCCCTGAACATATTTGGACCACCGTGCGTGACCACTATCTCTCCTCGGTCTATGTCGCGCACCTCGCTGATCGCGCCTTGCAGCCTCCGCTGGCCATCCGCTACTGGCTTGACGAGTTGCGCACGACGCAGAGGTGGTACGCCGTCGTGCGTCTCTTTTCGAGCATGGCCGACCACTTTGCGATGCACGAGCAGTTGTGGGGCGTCTTCGACCCCTCCGTGCGCGCGCTCATCCCTACCATATTGTCTGATATGCCCATGGACGAGGACGATGAGGGGAACCATGATGACGAGGACGATGGGGCGCCTCGAAAAGAAGGGCACGCGGCGCCCTTGTCGCCATCATGCTTGTCGCGACTTCTACCGGCACCTGTGCTCGAGGTGTTCGGCAGCTGCTACGCCGCCGCTTGCCGGTACGAAGCACGCGCACACCGCCGTCAGAGAGCGGCCGAAGCACAGCATCAGCTGCAGAGGGAAGGCGACGCGGCACCGCTAGAAGGGGTAGAGCAGGAGGTGGGGCCAGAGAGCGAAGCCACGGAGAAGAATCAAGTACCGCTTCCGCCGACGTCTGACCTTCCGGTGGCCGCCAGCGACCACAGCACAGCAGTAAGCGCGCTGACTGCGGATGGTCGTGGTGCCACCGCACCGTTTACGCCATCGGTCCAGCCCCTACCACTCTCTTTTTCGTTTTCAAGCTGGTCGGCCGGCTTGCCGAGCATTCGCGATGCGATCCGCTGCTATATGCGCCTGTTCGATTTTGAAGCCGTGCTGCGCCTGTGGCAGCAAACGTGTGAGCCCGCGCGGCGGTTGGAGCTGTTCGGCGGGATGCGCGGCGGCAGCGCGTGGCGACGCCACACAGTGAATGACAGCGGTAGCGCACCATCGAGCCCCGTCCACGTTACACCAGAAAGCAACGGCTACAGCACGGCGCCGCATACACCCCTCGTACAAAACCCACAGGAGAGGAGCGCCGAAGCCGCCACCACGCAGCGGTCAGCGCGATCACCCCCGCCTTCGTTGGCCAGTGTGGCGAGCTACGTGGCCGTCGCCGCCCACGCGCTCTCGCGCTGGGACGTCGTGATGGACGCGACAACTCTCGTCTCGAATCTTTCGCGCGACGCCCACTCTGTACGACCAGATCGATACGATCGCAGCGCGTCTGCATCCACGACGGCAATGGACGCGCACGGTGAACCCGCACAGGTAGACGAAGCCGTACCCTGTCTCGATCGGCAGGTCGCCGCCGCGCGTGCGGCAGCGCTCACTGCCATGGGCAACTACGATGGGGCCAGGGGCGTGCTCGCCGCGCTGCAGGCCGAGGTGACGTCGGCGTACCCGCTATTACACACGGCGAACACGCGTCTCCGGTGTGAAGTCAGCGGGCTTGTGCAGCAAGTCGCGGATTTGGAGGAAGGCATCCGTGCCGTGGAGCTCTCGACACACGGCGTGCGCTTTGGCGAGCAAGGCGATGACGGCACCGCCGACTCATCCACACGCTACGACGGCAGAGAGGCGCTGCCCCGCACCACCGCTGGGCACCCCACAGGCGCCTCCTTCAGCACGGCCGCCGCCGCGTCCTTGCCACTGGCGGATCTCGCCCACGAGGTGAACGGTCGATTGTACCGTGAGGCGACTATTTATCGCCTGCGCAACATCGCTAGCCGCCCGCTGCCCGGGGACAGCACTGTTCTTCAGCAGTTTGTGTCCATCGCCGCGCGAAGCGCGCTGACACCAGCGCACTGGCAGCAGCGAAACATCTGCGTGCTCTGTGAGCAGATCGAGTACGAGGGTCTGCCTATGCGTGCGGTTCTCGCGATGCGCTACTTCCAGTGCATGCCCTCACGCACGCTGCAGCAGGACACCTTGACCCAGTACCGCAACACGCTCGTCATTGAAAACTACAGACGACTGATTCGCAACCTCACCGATCCCGAGCACCTGCGTACGCTGTACGATGCTATATCGGCAACCCTGCGCGTGGATCTCCTGCGCACCCAAAGCGTCGCGCTGCTGCCGGCACCCGAGGGCGGTGCCGTCAGTGCGGCGCTGCAACAAACCGTCCAGTCGATTGTCAGCAACGCGCATGCCAGCGCACGCTATGCTGGACACGCGATGCTGTCCGTCTCCGAGCTCGGTCAGCAGCCCCTCACACCACATCAAGTGAACCTTCTCTTGCTCAACGTCGCTTGCCGCCGACGTCTGAAGCATGTCCTCGGTCTCCGCGCCGCGGACCAGCTGTACAAGGAACGCCAGCAGTCGATCAACCAGATGCAGGCAGGCGTGGGTCTGGGCGCGGGTGCGTCTGCGGCCTGGGTGACGACTCACACGCCGATCCACTCGCCGCTGATGCCAATGTCACCGTTAACCGCATCGGCGCTGTCGCGACGCTGGCCGGCGCACAGCATCGGTGTGGCCGACATGACGACTGACAGGATAGACGTTGAGGTGTCCCCGATGACGACCTCCACGTTCGCGGCTCTCACGCCCACGAGGCATAGACGTTGGGGCGCGACGACGACGACCACCGCAACGAACACTACCCAGCTCTCACCGCTTACACAGACAGGATTTCCTTCTGTTGCTGCGGTCTCATCAACCTCCTCGCAAAGTGACGGGAGCTCGCCCACGCCTCCCGCTCCTACTACCTTCGAGCAAGGCGGCTCAGGGACGATGGAGGCCAGTGCGTTGGGGCAGACAACGGTTCTCCCTGCGTCCACAACGATGCACAGTCTCCGTGAAGGCCCGATGGCGCTGACGGCAGAGGGTGCTCTGCTGCGCGAGTATTTCCTGTTGGAGCACGCTATTGCTGTCACGAAGCTCGTGCCGTCAGTGTGGCGTGAGTTCAGCCATTTACTTTTCGATGTGTGTATGGCCATCCTGGAGGAATGGAAAGACACCCACGATCCAGAGACGCTGATTAACTTCAGCCTCCAGTCCACCAAGGCAATCAGCGCGCTACAACGTGCCGGTGTCATGTGGCGATCGGGTGCGATGCAAGCGCAGGGTGGATTCGGACCTTTTTCGACCACGAGTATGCGCCGACGTCGACACGCACGCAGCTCCTTACCTGCCACGCACCTCACGATCAAAGCGCTCTACTTGGCTTGTACATGGGAAGCGCACGCCGCAGACATTCAGGCTGCACGTGAGCAGCTGCGGAAGAAGACCGTCACGACCCCTGTCGCATCCGGGACTGCGGCAGCCCGTGCGTGCGGCAGTGCAGAGACGTCGCCACCTTTATCGCCGGCAGAAGCGGCTGTTCCAGACGATACCGCCGAGCGTGAGGAGGAGCTCGCTGCGATGCCCGAAGCGCATGGCTTCGCTGCGCTCGACTTCGAGTCTGGCGCGGCTATTTCGCAGTGGGCGGCGGTGGCGCCGGTGCTGATGTCTGTAGCGCTCCAACACCCCGTGCTCTTGGACGCGGTGGAGGGTATGTGCGTGCGATCACCGATGTTCTTGGAGCAGCTCGTCTACTTGATCCTTTCAAGCTGCGAGCACCCCCACACCATGCTCTTTCTTCCGGAGGCAGGCCTTGCCCGAGATGGCGGCGCCCCGGAAATCGGGGAGGGTGTGTCGCCGACGCGCGCGGCGTCTTGGGGCGGCACGGTCGGTGTGAAGCCGACGATCTCCATGGAAACGCTCACAGATGGCCAGGACATGGAGGCAGAGCGAGGCGTCACGGATGCGGCCCACCGCGCAGATAGCGGTGCGGGTGCCGCAACCGCCCCAATGAACGCAGCTGTGCCTGAGCCCCGCGTACCACCGAACCTGTCTCCCCCACCTCGCTCCCCGCGCGCCATTACCAGCAAGCGAGTGGGGAAGACGTATGCCCATCATGCGGCTCTCTTTTCTGTGAACACCGACAAGAGCCAAGAAGACGTCCGCGCAGAGTGCCGTGATGCCACCGTTCATGCTGAGGGGGGTGCTTTACATCACACACGCAGCACGTCTCTGAGCGAGGCGAACGCAGCGCCTCTGACGCTTGACAGCACGGTCGGCCGTGGTGGCGGCATTCCAGGCACGGGCACCGGTCGCGCACTTCGTCGGCCGCACAGCACCGTCTCCTTTTGCACATCAGATACCGAGGACGCGTTGCTCGTGGATATTGCCGTCGAGAAGCCAAGCCAACTCGCAGGCGATGAACGCAGTGATGAGGATGCGACGGAGGCGCTGATCGAGACTGTGCCCACTATCGTGGGCGTGACCGACGTGCGCCGTACCTCATCTTTGAGGGCAACGAACACGGAGACGGTGCCTGCCTCCGCGGCCACGTATATGACAGCTTCTTTCCGTCGTGTGCACAGCAACGCGCGACTCTCAGCCTCAACGCGTGGACACGCGGGCACGCCCTACGCACGGCACGTCGAAGCGACAAAGAACGCGTCGAGTCTGCCGATGCGTATATACCAATCGGGTATTGCTCAGCGGTTGGCCGCGGTGAGCCCGCGCCACGCAGCAGTGCTGATAGAGACACTACGATTTTGTCAGTTTGCGCGCGGTCCAATTGCGACGACACCCACGCTTGTGTCCATGACTGCATCGTCGACAGCAGCACCGGTGACAATGCCATCGACGATGAAGGATGCGTCGGCGCCGAGCACGTTCTCCACCGCTACCTTGCTGTCACTGCCACTGCGTGGATGTACGTTTCCACGCCCGCTGTGGTTGCTGCCGAGTTCGTTCAAAGTAGAGGAGCCCGCTCTCACGGCACCTGGTAGCGCCACACTCTGGAATCATACCCACGGCACGGGCACCTCAGGTGCGATGGACGCGTCGATGCGGCGACCTGGGGCGCGCTCAGCGAGCACGACGCGCGTGCGCGGGCGTACGTGGGCGAAGCGCACGCACGATGACCATCAGACAGCGATGGGTGAGACTGGTGGCCATGGTGGTCACGGTGGTGCCGGCGCCACAACGAACGCAGACGAGAGCGACGGGCTTCTCGGAGACGGTGGATCCACGGGGCATGCCAATGGGCACGCGGGCCCTTTCGGGGCGGCCATGCACGGCACGTCCCTTGGCGAGAGCCGCAGTGACGAGACAGCCGCCGCATTGCCCGCGGTGTACTACGCACGGCGACAGCCGGTGGCACCTGGCCACCGCGCTGCCCAGTTCGCCGCGGAGGAGACGATAAAGGTCATGCTGACCAACGGGTTTCATCTTTGGTTCCATCACGCCACCGATCTCGAGCTTCCGCCTGCGCGCAGCGAGAACGTGAACAAGGACTCATACGGTGATGACGCCTCCACGCGCACACTGAGCATGGTCGATGTGATGGAAGAAAGCAGCAGCAGTGTCCTCTCGTCCGCCACCGAGGCGGCGCGGTCCACGACGACGTCGTCATCAACAGCGGAGGTGGGCTCGGCACGCCGCACACACAGCGCTGACAGCCCAGAAACGGCTCATACGAGTGCTGGCATGAAGGATCACATCGGAGCGCGCCGACAGACAGCGTCGTCCGCACCGCAGCCGATGCCGTCCTCGTCGCCCTCGCTCATCCTTCCCGCGACGCTGATGGAGTCATCAGTGAGCTTCTTACTCGCTCACACACCGCTGACGTGGCTGCGTCGTCCGCTCGTACTGCCGCTGGGCGTGCAGGACTACCTGACTCAGCTACCACATCGTCCGGCACAATCGGCAACGGCGCTCGTGCAGCAACTGCCTGCGTCATTTCTTGACATCTCAACACCGCTGCGGAGTGTGGCGACGCTCGCTTCGCAGACAGGGCCAGCTGCGGCGAGCCCAGCGGGTCGCAGCACAACCGTGGTGACCTCGAGCTCGGACCTTGTTCAGACCTTTGCGAATCAACCCGTGAGTGCCCGTTCTTTCGCATCTATCAAGCAGGAGTGGGCCCAGCACTTGTGCACGGAGCAGGCCGCCGCGGCCACCATCACAGCACTGCGCGTCACTACGACCGGATCCACCGACAGTCACCACGACGACGACGGCAGCGCTGCAGCGACGCCGCGTTCATCAGGCGTCTCGATGGACGCGCTCTTCACCGTTATCTGCACCCACAAGCACTTCGCCACGCTTCTGGCACTCGCGTTCGACCACGGCAATGTGACGCCGCTGTTGGAGATGCTCCATCGCCTCCTCTCCGGCTGCCCGAGCCGGGAGGTTTGGTCTGCGCTTCCCTTGAGCGAGGCCCAGCAGGCCTTGTACTTTTACTACAGCCATCTGCCACGCCCCTACGCCTACTTGGTGCAGCTGAAGAAGGACCTCAGTGCTGTGAAGGAGGCGTACCGAGAGAAGCTCTCACGGGCTCGTGCTCGCTGCGAAGGTGCCTCGCGTCGTCGCTCGGCCGGCCCGCTATCATCTCCGCACACACCGCCGTACAGCGTCGGCGCTAGCCTGTACGATCGCCCGGCGTTCCGCACGCGTGCCTCTGTCGACGCCACGGCGGCATCCGCTGCTGAACGCGATGGTGCCGATCGTCCTGCCAATTGCTCACCCGATGCACGCGATGAGGCCCCACCCGCCTCAACGCGTACCGTAGTGAACGCACCACTTCCACAAGCACAGAGGCGTCGCCGTGCGGCGGCAGCGGCGGCGGCAGCCGGTATCGCCCCCATCGCCCTGCCTCTTGTGATTGACGGGTGTGAACCGGCTCACGCCACGCGTGCGCTGGACGTGCTCAAGGCGGAAGAGACGCTGGCCGTGCGCCGAGTGCTGTGCCGTGCAGAGGCTGCTCGCGAAGAGAACGCGCTCTATCGTAGCTTCTTATCTGGGTCCGCGGACGCGGCAACCTGGTTGCACACGCAACGCGCATACACCGAGGAGCTCGCGGAGTGGAGCATCCTTGGATACATGTTCGACATCCAGCAGCGGGAAATGGGGTGTTTCTTCGTTGACACCACGAGTGGGCGTTTTGCCATGCACCGCCTCGGTCGCTTCACGTTACGTCCGACGCCACCCCAGCAAAGGGCCGCCGCGACCCTTGCGAGAGTGCGCGCGAGCGTGCCAGGCGCAGAGCAGGACGCGATGTCCACCATGACGCCTGATTTCACATCGCGCCTTTTTACTGTACCCGACGGTAGCACTGCCCAGGCGAGCCACCACGCCGCCAGTGGCGGCACGCACGTGCTGGCGAGGCGGCTGCTCGAAAGCCCGTTCCCCAACACGGACCCCTCTCTCTTCCGTCTGACCGGCGTCATGACGGTCGCCCTACCGGCACGCACGCCGTACAACAAATTCCAGTCCTGCGCTGCCAAGTGCCTCTTTAGCCTCTACGACTTTGTGCGTGATTTGACGGGAGTGACGTCGTTGGGGCTCAACATGATGCGTCCGTTCGCAGCGACTGAAGGAGAGGCTGGCTCCGCGTCCAGCAGCGTGGCCGTTTTGGCAGAACAGGCGAAGCAGTGCCCTTGCTTTGACAGCGCCTCGCTGCTCATGAAGCTCACCTACGACATGCCTCTAGTGCGGTTGCCAGACGCAGAGGACGCCTCTCGGCGAACAGTGCTCGCGACGATCAAGAACGCCGCGCGTCTTGACGATGACGAAGCCGCACATCTACGCCGGCAAGTCGGCGACGCCTATGGCATGACAGCGTCGGAGAACGAAAACGGCGCGGAAGCGGATGCCCCCCACAGGACGCAGGCGGACGCGACGTCTGCGGCGAAGACTCGCACACCCACTGACGCCGGCGACACTCAAGAAGATGATTGCCCTGTTGACGCAGGCGCCGATGCGACAAGTAATGCCTACGCGTTCGCTGCGCAGCTCATTGCCGCGGCCAGCGCTGAAACGCATTGGCTTGGCTCCAGTCTGGCCCCGCACACCTGGGATCGATGGGCTCCCCAATGGTGAGAGGACCAACCGGTATCGACACGGGAACGGTGCGGCACTGCGTGAATGGCAAGAAGCGTCCGCAAAAAACAGTAGCTGCTCACCCCCAGCAATAAAGAAAAGAGAAATAAAAACCAACAACTCAATGACATGCCGTGGAAGAGGCACAACGCGCCATCGATACGCGCGTTGACGCACGATTGTCGGATGCATACTCTTTGCGAGCCTCGCGGAAGACCCACGCACACACGTTGATGCGACTATCCACGCTGGCACCGATGTCCCACAGAAAGACGCAAGAACACCGTCGGACCGACGCTTGTCGCGCTGTACCTCTAAGGCGTTACTGCGTCTCGCCATCGTGTACCTCCTTCTCTTCTCCTCTCGGTCTCTCACTCACCCCGTCTTTTTCTCGCTCGCGCTCTCGCTCGTTCTCTCTTCACATCGGCTCAACAACGGGATGGAAGAGGAACCGTAGCGTCGTCAACTGTTGATATATCTATCTTTTCCCTTTTCGCCGTTGTCCAGCCGTCAGCCCGTGTTGCAGCACACCATGGACCCAACAACGAAGGCCAGCGCTGTCGCTTCGGGACCTGCTCGACAGAGTGTGCGGCAGTTCATGCATCGTTTGACGCAGAAGCGACTGATGCGCCACACCGCGCAGCCTCCGCACACACACACGTCCACCAACACGCGTCCTCGGCTGCGTAGAGCCGCACGCGAGATGAACGCAGAGACCTTGGAGGCCCTCAGCGCCTGCCGCCAGCGTGCAGTCGCGCTCTTAGTGAACCGCCCCGCCGCCGCGACGGACAACGCGGAGGCCCAAACCGCCGGCGCGGCGAGCACCTCTCCAGAGACGGCGTCGACGCACGCACAACCTACAGGCGAGCGGCTCTCTGCTGCAGGGTGCTTTTCTCAGGTTGTCCCGGAAGAAACGCTCCGCACGGCAGAAGGAGATGTCGGTAACACCCTGTGCGGGCTCACGGCGGCCGTGTCGGATGTGCTGCGCGTGCGCGAGTTCGCCGCCTCCGATCCCACCATTTTGAGGCAGCTGAGTGGTCAGAAGGAGCTCCCCCTTGTCTCGTGGATGCGACGACACGGAGCCCTCATTTTGGCGGAGTTGGCCTCGCACACGCCGCTCTCTGTCCACGAGGCCGCCGTCTTTGGACCACATGAGCGGAGTGCGCAGGCGGTGGTGAGTGGTGCGTGCCACTACGCTTTCACGACCTCGCTGCTGGGACCCCCGGCGTTAGGGAGCTGTGTCGGACAGGACGTGGTCGGCTTCAAGCCAACCGCCCAGACCTTCGGCACGTTCACGGAAGACTTCAAGATGCCCATCTCCGCCATGACCGTTGGCATAACGGCCGGCGCCGTGGACGACCTGCTCTATTTGTGGCAGCACTACACCGCCTCCATCGATAGCGACATCGCCGAGGCGGTCCAGGACGAGGCCGCAGAAGAGACCGCCACATCCTCACCTGAAAGAGCCGATGAGGGTCGCACTCATGAGGCGAATACGAGTCAACATGGCCAAGAAAAGGAAGCCCAGCCACAGTTTGACACGCCATTGACAGAGCCCGATCCGCACGCACACGACGCGGCTACCGGCTCCGACCCTCGTGTGACCCCGGCAGCGCAGATTTACGCTGATCCTGGTATTCTCGATCACAGTCCGTCCAACTACACGATCCAACCCGACGCCCGTGACGCACCGTTCGGCAAGGCTACTCACAGGAGCGGCACAGGAAAAGGGACGATGCAGATGGGCACACAGCGGCGCATCTCATTTCATCTGCAGCACAGTGAGAAAACCACGCACGCACACGACACGTTCGCTCCGGATCATGAGTACAACGCCCTTCGCCCCCCTGGCCACACGCGATGGTCGCCGAAGCGCACGCACGGGGGCTTAGCAGATGTCGATGTCGGCTGGCGCGATTACAACGCCACAGCCATGCGGGAGTCGTACCGGCGCGTGCCTTCCAGCCCCGGCTGGTGGCGCCATGTTGTCTTTGGTGGGTCCCGGGACAAGTTCGATGACGGCGAGGCGGGGACGTCTGCGGACACCTGGCTGACACGCGCACTGCCTTTCCTGGCGAACGGCGGGCGAGGCACCAACGGACGGGCAAGCAACCATCCGAGTCGTCACGGCAGCCGATCGGCTGGCGGAGGTGATGGCTCTGGCGCACCACTAGTCGAGCTCACAGTCGGCTACCCTTCAGAGTGGTTAGATGGCCCTTGCCAGTTGCGCTACGGCGGGTCGGAGGCGTTTCGAATGCAGTTGGCCCGCATGGTCTACACACGCAGCGCCCTTCACAAGGACCGCAAAATGGAAATCGTGCCCCTCGCGATCGATCTTGATCTGGAGGAGGTCCTCAATGCGGTGCAGGTCATTGCCAGATACGAGACCGCACGTGCCTTTGAGCGACTTCTCCCAGCACGATTGGCGGAGGGCCAGAATAAGAAGATCCATCTCCACCAACACGAGGAGCGACTTGTGGCCCCCGCTCTGGGGACCTCTGTCGACTCTGGTCGTGCGCCATCAACAGGTGCCTTAACCGATGCGGGTCAGCCGGGTGCTCCGCAGTCGTCGTCCCTGCCCTCCACACACTCTGTGCCGTCGACGGGCACCTCATCCACCGCCACCAGCTCTCTCTCCCAACGACCGGCGTCTTCGGCCCTGGCGTTGCTGGCGAGCGCGTTACAGGAGCTGCCACCGGACGTGTTGCGTGTGTTGGACGAAGGACAGCGGGTCTCCCTCTACGCGTACCACCGTGCGCTGCGCACTCGTGACGAGGTTGTGCGTGTGACGGAAGACCACTTCCAAGATGTGGATATGCTGGTGGTGCCCATGCTGTGCGCGCCGTACGATAGCGGCTCTCTGGAGAGTTTACTACCGGCTCTTCCTTTTCACTTGGCCGGTCATCCGATGGTGTCACTGCAGCTGACCGAGCAGATGCCTGTGGTGCTGGTGGAGCAGCCAGGGCGTGATGCCGCGCTGCTTGAAGATGCATACCGCTTCGTCCAGCTCGCGCGTGGTAGCTCACCCAAGTGGTGGCAATAGGGTGGTACTCGCACCCGTGCGTTCACTTCCATTCCACAGCGATGTCAGGCGTCGCTTCGCCCACTCGCTGGCTGTCTTGAGTTGGAAGCGGCCATCTTCCTTCTTGCGCGGAGCACTGTCGTCGAGTCTTGACATTTCTTTGATGATATCACAGTGCACGGGAAAAAGAAGCCGGAAAGCCTCGCTCACCGAAGGAGTGTCACAGTAGGTACAACAATAGTAATTGGCGCAAGCAAACAAACAAAAAGCGAACAAAAAAAAAAAGAAGGGCAGTTTTGTTTCGCAGGACGCTCAGATACACCACGAAACGAGGCGGCGTGGAGGCGGCTCATGTCGTGCTGTGCGGCGGGATCACTTTCCGCGCGCGTCATGGCCTCCTCTCCTGTTCCCATTGCATCAAACAAACGATTGCGCTTTTTTTTTTTTTGACCCCCCACTTTTTTTTTTTTTGGGGGGGGGGGGGCGACGACACATCCAATTTTCCGTACGCACACTTCCTCTCCTGACCTATCCTTCTATTCCTCAACGACTCGATCATCCCCGCACAGTGTGACGCGCGCCACGGGTCTCTCCTTCTTCTTTTTTTTTTTGTCTTTGTTCGCTATCCTCTTTTCGGCTCGGTTGCGTATGTCTGATACGGGACGTGCGAATCCAACGGCGCCCGCGCTTCCACCTGGTGCGTATGTGCGTGGAAAGCCTCTGCCAGACGACACGTTCGTCTCCATAGGGCTCTGTCAGACCACGAAGCGCGAGATGACGATCTGTTACCAAACGCACGGTGACGCGTCGAACCCATGTCTGCTGCTTGTGTCGGGCCTTGGCAGCACGTGCCTGCTCTGGCGCAAAGAGTTCTGCGAGAAGCTCGTCGCCGCCGGCTTTTTCGTTGTCTGCTTCGACAACCGTGATGTGGGTTTGTCGACGCATCTCGACGGTATGCCCACAGCCAGCATTGTGCGTTTTGGCTTACCTGCGTGGATGTCCGTTGGAGAGGGGCCCCCGCCGTACACGGTCGAGGACATGGCACGCGACGCCTGGGGCCTTCTGACGGCATTGAACATTGAGCGCGCGTACATCATGGGCTTGTCGATGGGCGGTATGATTGTGCAGTCGATGGCGATCCAATATCCTGAGCGCACACTGGGGCTCACCATCGTGTACTCACACAGCGGTGGCCCGGATGTGAAGCCGCACTCATTCGCTGTGTCTCTTGCCATGCTTGACAAGCCTGCGAGCAGCAGCTTGGAAGACATCGTCGCTTTCAAAGTCCGAAACGCCGCGCTCTACACGGGCGAGTATCCACTCGATGAGCCATACACGCGTCGTATGGCAGAAATCGGCGTAACACGCGCGCCCGACGACGATTACGGCTTTCTCCGTCAAGTCTGGGCGACACAGCGCGCACCGAGCCGTGTCGAAGGTCTCCGGCGGATGGCCATGGCGCACCCGGATCTGCCTGTGCTGATCCTCCACGGCACCGCGGATACGACGATCCCATACGAGAATGGCGTGCAGCTGGCGAAGCTGATGCCGGGGTCGCGGCTCGTGCTGTTTGGTGGTATGGGTCACACATTGCCGACCGCACTGTACGCGCCCATTGTGGCCGAGATCGCGCTCCAGAAGGTGCTGGCGGAAGCGCGTGTGTCTTTTGAGCCCGTCACGATCACGAGCGAGAACAACAACAACTGAAAAGGAATGAACCGGGGCAGCGAGTGACGGCACAGTCTCTGTCGTCTTTTCTGAGGAGACCGTCGCGTGAGCTCGTCCTCGCGACCTTTACGTGCCATCAAGCGCATCCCCTCTTCTTCCTCTTTGTGCATTCTCTCGTTTTTTTTTTTCTCATCTTCGGTTATCCCCTCTTGTTTCTGGTTCTCCCTCCTTCTGTATTAGTTCTTCAGCTACTTGTCATCGTTCTTATCGCGCTCTACCTTCTCGGCGTGCGACCTCACGCACTAGACAGACAAGGTCAAGTGTGCACGCGTGTGCGCGAAGTGATGGCGCGCGAAAAAGAGAGAAAAACCATGAACGAAGACAGATCAAACCGCTCATTTCCCTCTTGTCTGCGCCGTATGACTCTCGCAGTCGAGCAAGCTCTCGTGCGCACCGGGTCGTAGACTCGCACGCGCTGTGAACACAACGGCAACCGTTATCCTTACCTTGTTTTCTTCCACAAGTAGATCAGTGTCGCGACGTGCCACGCCTCACTCACCGCGCCCTCTACTTCTCTCATCATCTTCGTACCCCAGCAGTGCGGCTTTGATCTTTATTTTTTTTTCTTTTGTGATATACAAACAGGACGTGGATTGGAAAAACAACAACAACATCAACGCGTGTCGAAATAGATAAAGTACAATCCTGCGTTCTTTTTTCCCCGTTTGATCACATTGAAAGACCGTCGAGACAGTCACTGGGTAGTTTCCGGCACACACACACACACACACACACACACACACGTGCATTGACGAGTAGGTACCTTGCGATTGACCACCCACGCGCCCACACACCGTACACAGCACATTTTTCCTCTCTCAGCGGTCCTCTACCTCATCCTCTCGATCAACTCGCATCACCCTGTCAAGCGGCACGTCCCCCATGCGACCACAACGGCGACTTCAGCTGGCCCAACGGGCGGTGTCTCATCGGAGGTTTTTGGTGTGCGTGTGTGCGTGCGTCATGTTTTTGATGATCCTCTTGATAGGATCCTTCACAAGCCCCTCTACACCGGGAGTAGAAGCGCATCTGAGAGGCGGCATCGGAGGGGACGCTACTGGCGCCGATCCACTTCTCGTTTCGACCCTGAAACCGATCATGGTGAAGAAGACGCACGTCGCACTTCCGCTGTTTCCAACAAACGATCAACTGTCTCAATGGAAGGCCGCGGCGTCGCTGCCGGACAGCGCCGTCTGGGAGTATCCCGTGGATAAGATGAAGGTCACATTCACAGACTCCGTACTGGTGACGCGTTCTGCCAACAAGGAGCTCGCGATGGCCTTCCCGCGCATCCCGTTTCGCTCCCGCACCGCTGACGACATCGCCCACACAGGCGGCTCAGCCGCGAAGAAATGGGAAGGCCTGACAATGCCAAGCGATCACTTTGTTGTACCGCAGTGGGCAACGGTGGACGAGTCGAATGTGCTGAAGGACGCATCCATTTTTGTTTCTCTCGCCTCCTATCGCGACCCGGAGTGCGGGGACACGCTGCGCTCCTTGTTTGAAGACGCGATGAGTCCGCACAGAATCTACGTCGGCATCAGCGAAGAGCGAAAAGACTCCGACAGCGATTGCCTTCGACTGCTGGATGGCCCGGCGGAGGCGGACGTGGGAAGGGTCCTGTGGGGTCCGAAAGCGGCACAACCAGCCGTTTACAGGAACCAGATTTTCTGGAAGCGCGACATGCATTGGAAGGACATTGTGGCACGGCCCACGAACACGTCGATGACGATCGTGACAACGGATGATGCGGTGGAGGCTCACAAGGACGGACAGCTGAACGCGACAACGATCCCTGGTAGCATTGTTCTCTTGCCACGCTACGAGGATGAGGTAATGACGTGCGTAGGCGGCCTTCACGAGCGCGCACGCGATCTGTTTGTGTTGGAGAAGGCCGGGGGCGAGCGCCGCGGTGCCGATCGATTTCCGCTCATGCGCCATGGTAAAGGTGGTGTACAGCAGAGCCCCTCTCCCGCTCTTGCTGGCTGTCGCGTCATCCGTCGCCTCGCACCGCCGACGGCGGCGCGTGGGCCGACTTTTGGCCGGTACGTCACGAGCCTGTTCTACATGAACCAAGACTACTTCATGGTGGTTGATAGCCACTCGCGCTTCTCCGTCGATTGGGACGCCAAGATGATCCGACGCATTTTCCAGAACCCCACACCGGGCGTCCTCTCGCACTACCCGAACGGCTATACTCCAGACAAACCGAAGGCGGAGTTCGGCAAGAAAGATGTCATGACTATGTGTCGCGGACAGGTACTGGCGAACGCGATGCCTAAGCTGGGGGCCATGTGGATGCCAGTGCGGCCGTACAACGTGCTGCAGGCATTCGCTGCCGCCGGGTACATGTTTGGTGATGCCCAGTACGCGCTAGACGTCCCTTTTGATCCCTTTCTGCCATATCTTTTCGACGGTGAAGAGATCTTGTACACCACGCGACTTTGGACGACAGGCTGGGATATTTACGGTCCTGGTGAGCCGAACATTTTCCATCACTACGGCCGTCCCAACTCGCCCAAGTTCTCTGAGAACGTCAGGGCAGCTCAAAACGCGCTGCGTGAACAATCCGAGCGTCGTGCACTGTACCTCCTCCGCCGTTCTCAGCCGTGGGTTCAGATGCTCGAGAACGCCGAAAAACATTATAACCTCACACGCGCGCAAAAGGAAGGCACCTCTATGGCACCGTTCACGGCTCCGCCTTACGTCCCAGGTGAGCAGCGGCCGGTGGTGACGGAGGAGGAGGCGCAGTCGAACCCCGCGCTCAGTGTATTCTCTGAGTACTACGGGATGGGCCCGAAGCGAACCACGACGGCGTTTTGGCAGTACTGTCAAATGGACGACGATAAAGTCGTCAAGCGCGACAGTGAGGGTCGATGGATGAGTGGAGAGGCGCTCTGCGAGGATGCCATGAAAACTCGTCGATAACGCGGTTGGTGTTGCCGCTGTCTGTTTGTCTTCTCTTTTTTTTTTTTTCATTTAGTTGAAAACATTGTCATGACTGCGCCACCGGTCGTAAAGAGCGAGTGCGTGTTACCCGTGCACGATGAGGTTGACTTCGTGACGAACATGTCGTCGCAGACAAATAAAATAGTGCAACGTCACACCACTAACACGAAAATGTGTGATCAATGAACAACGAGAAGGGACGACACATGATGTATATCGTTCCTTGTTCTCGCAGCACTGATCACAAAAAGCCACCGAGCAGCGTGAAAAGAAAACAAAAATAACAACAGCAACGAAAAACAAAACAAAAAACAAAAAACAAGAAGGAGAGGGGATATTTGAGATGGTGACGGCGTGTGCCTATGGTGCACATGTGCGTCGAGAACGCCGTCTTCATCGTTTCCCCCTCTCCTTCTTGTTTTCCCCCGGGTGATGAGACGTCCTTTTCCAATCAGATTGTGCGACGTTTATATTCGAGTGTTGCGCAGGAGACTGGAAGGCGCTCAGAGCAATCAAACGACGACAGCGACCGATGTGAGATGGTTTCTCTCTTATTCCTACTCTTTATTGATTTCATCTCCACGTGACCCGCTTGCCCGTGAGGGGATTTTACATCCGCCTCACATCGCCATCCGGCGTACGACCCGAATGCTCACTTCACATATAACCGCCTCTTCGCCCTCCTCTTCCCCCTTTCTCTTACCCGTATCCACTCTGATATCTCCTCTCCACATACTCCCCTTCCACACTCATACACGCATACATACACGCGAACAGTGTATTTTTTACTTGGGCTGGACCCCCTTTGCTACGCGGGTTCGTCGTCGCTTATTTCCTTTTCTGTGAACGCCCTCCAGGAAGACTGCTTTGCACTCGATCAAAGTTTGAATTCCGCCATCGTCCTGTTCTCTTCTTCTCACTCTCCTTTTTTTTTCTCTCCTTTTTACGCATCCATCTCTTCCGTTTCGCCCTCGTTGATAGTTTCCCTTGCCTTTGGCCAACAGCACCGCACGTGACGTATTTGAGAGATCGGGCGGGCAGAACACACGCGCACCACAGACTAGTGGCGATCGTGTCCTCAACGTGAAGAACAGGTTCAGCTCATCTTTTCTCTTCCTCTCTGTGGCAACCTGTAGCAGTCCCTCTCCCCTTCCGTTTCCCTTCCCACCTTGGCAACCGCAACGCGTCCGGTGTCGCAATGTACGGTGGCTACTACGGCGGTGCACCGTATATGATGAACGGCCCTTATATGGGCATGATGCCGCCCGCTGGCCAAAGCACGTCGCCCCCACCACAACAGCGTCTGATGACTCGGGGTATGTCGGGGATAGGTGGACATGGCATGCCGAATCCCTACGCCTCCTACGGTGGTGCGACCGGGCCCAAACCCGGAGCAGCGGGTGTCTCGCAGAGTGCGCTGCTCGCCCGTGGCACCAGCTTTACCAAAAGACAGAATGATCGACGGGTCTCTGGACAACCGATGCCACACGTCCTGCCACAGGTTCAGCAGTACCCGCCGTTCAACAGCTACGGCTCCATGGCGGCCAACGGCTTCGGCTACGGTAGCTTCCACCGCGGTGGGGGTATGGGCAACATGTACGCGAACGGCGCGAACACCAGCACCTACAGCAACGCAAGCACCAACGCGGGCAGTCTGTACCGCGTCAACAGCGGCGTGGGCAGTCAGACGTTCTCCTTTGGCCAACCAGGCTTCACCACCGGTGTTATGCCCGGCGGCGGCAGCCAAAACGGTAGCTTCGCACGGCAATCGTCACTGATGGGCTTTGGTAGCATGGTACGTAGGTCCTTCGCGAGCATGGACACCGCGAGCGCAGGCGACGCTGCACCAGCGCAGTACGACTTCGGCGTTGCGGGCGACGGTGCCGAGCTCCAGCGCCAGGACAGCGCGACCTCCATCGCCCGCACGTACTCCATCTCCGGGCAGTTCTACGACTACGGGAACGCGAACGGCGGCGGTGGTGGTGTGATCGACCAGCGCCGCCTGTCCATGCAAAGTCCCGGCGGCGTGATGCCCGCGGGCCACACGGGCTTTCAGGGCATGGCGCGTCCCGGCCCGCCGGCGATGACGCTCAACGGTATGAATGGCTTCGTGCGCAGTGGTATGATGGCGCCGCGCGGAGGTGGCGTGGCACCACAAGCGCCTTTGCAAAACGCACCTAACCCAAATCGCCGCACCGGCAAGATGGAGGAAGAGGTGGTGGCCGAGGGCCAGCCGCAGGCGTTGGGTCGTAAGAACAGTGTAAACAATCTCAGTCGAAAAGGTAGCGAGAAGCGAGTGGGTATGTACTTCAAGAACAAGGAGTCGCAGGATGAGCAGACCGAATACAAACGGGACGGTGACCCAGAAGTCAACAAGCGGGAGGCCAAGAAGGATCCGTCACTTGTCAACAACGTCAAGCCGATCCTTCTACTCGACCGTGGTACGCGTAATCGCGCGCTTGACCTCGACGGTAGTACGGTTCGCTTCCAGAAACCAGATAATGACGAGGTCACCAAGTACGACATGCACGACGTCATCGTTGTCGATCAGAAGCACGACATTGACGTGATGGCCGATTCCCTTGAGGAGCTGCAGCAGAATTTTGTCATGGGCAACAACGTCGGCATGATTATGGCGGATGCGGACTGCAAGGCTTCGGAGCCGGCGAGCTGGTTTAGCTGGCGCGCGCTACGTAGTGTTGTCAAGAACGTCTTTGGTCGCATGCAGTCGAGTAGCTCACCCAAGGCATTCACCACCTCGATGTGTCTGCTCCAGGATGACCAGGTACTCGACCTGCTTGCCGATCCCCCTCGCCCTTTTCAGTCCCTCACCGTGGCCGAAAGCCCTCTCTTCGGCAACGTCGCGCACGGCCTGCAGTACTTTGAACTGGAGGACGCGGGCGACTTCAACGACACACTTGACACTGCGCTCGAGCTGGCGAAGAAGAGGCGCCAACCAGGCGACGAGCAGGGCATCGTTCTTGTGACGTGTGTGCTCAAGCAAGTCCGTACGAGTACATCCACAGGGAAAAAGGATGTCATTATTTCGTCCATCTTTGCCAGCGGCGTTGGTGACGGTGTCATTCATTACAACCGTATTCTCGACAAGAACCCAGCCGAGCCACGCGCGTTGTTTTACTCTGTCCTGCACCGCTCCGTGCATTCATGCGCTATTTTTTCCACCTCGGAGGCCAATCCCGCGATTTCGACCTACCTCAACACGCTCGAGCGTTTCCGCAAGGTAGAGACGCGAAGGCCCAAGGTTGGAAGCATGCGCGTCTTCACGAGCTACGCCAAATCTTCCGTTCCCCGCGTGAGGGAGGAGCTAGAGAAGGTAAAACCGGGACCAAAGAAGGCCATGCTGCAGAAGCACCTGGACAAACTCGAACTCATGTTAGTAGACGCCGAGGATGCGCTCGAAGACCCTGAGGGTTGCATTCCCAAGACTTATGTGTAAGTGCCGTCACTGTAAGCGAGAGGTGGCGCGAGAACCGGCCGCCAATCTGGAAGACGGGTGCCAAACGAGATGAACCTGACAGGGACGGATGCGTACCGTGGGGGTTACTGCTTTCGCCCCTCGATACATCCGTCGTGGCACGCAGCAGAAGAGAGAAACGCACATATGCGGGTGAGGACCCCCCCCTGATCTCTCGTTTCACTTTGCTTTTCTTGGTGCTCTTCGTCGCATGCACGCCTCTTCTCTCTCTCTTGCTCGGAGGAGGGCGTGCTGGTGACCAAGCTGTCAAGGCGCCGCTCCATCTGCTCTCCTATCTTGCGGTTATACGCAAGCATCGTTTTTTTGTTTGTTTGTTTGTTTGCTCGTTTGTATGTATTTCCCCGCACCTTCTCAATCGTCTTTGTCACACAGATTTGTTTGTCGGCACACACCCAGTGTCTTGCCGACGTCCTCACGCGACCTGTTCTCTCTTGCTATGTTGAAAACGTGAATAAGGTGTGATGGTACCAAAGTCGCCCTTATCCTACCTCGTGGTCTAGGACAACAGAAGACGACAGAGTCACAACAAAAAACAACAACAACAGCGAAAAAAAAAAAAGAAAAGAACCGAAAGAAGTCGCTGTGTTGGCAGCAATGATGGAATCGCATTCTTTTCTCGTTTCCCTCATCTCGACTGCGTGCACGACTACGCGTCGATTCTTTTCTTCACTGACACGCTTGGCGCCGAGTTTCCTTTCTCATTTGGCATGTTGTGTGTGATTGTTTTGGTTCACGGTTGATTCATTGAATCAGCTCTGGACTGCTGTGAGGTGGAGGTTTTTTTTTTTTCCTTTTTGTTGTGGTGTACATAGTCGCTTCATTAGGCTTTTCTTGTGCGTTCTCCTCTCCGCGTTGTGCTTCGTCGTTTTCTTCGTTGCTGAAGTAGTCTCCTCTGTTTTTTTTTTTTTTGCCGTGTGGCATGTGTTTAGCTGTTTTCCTACTTCCTCTGTTCTGCTCTGTCTCCAGTTTGTCAACACACGGCGCAGTTAACTTTTTGATGTTTTCTCTCTCTTTTTTTTTTTTCATATTCTTCTGCGATGGGCGTCGAGCCTGGTGGTGAACTCTAGGCTAATGGCATACAGGACCTGATGAATCGCTCGTCTCTCCTCCCTCGCCCGCACATGTGCACATCACGCTGGGAGAAGGGAGATTCGAAAAAAAAAAAAGTCGCGACATGAAACGATATCAGTCAACGCGTACGCGAAAAACAGCGCATGAGGGGACGGCGTCTGGTCGCTCTCACATTTCGATTCGAGTGACACCTCGCGCACATTTGTCCCGCTTGGCGCTTGTCGACTGTGTCAAGTGCCTGGTACTACTACGGCTCCGAAGGCACCGTGCTCGTTTTTCTTTTTTCTTGATGACTGCTTCATAGTTCGTTCTTTTTTTTTCTCTCTCTCAACGCACTGCTTTGAGATAAAAGCGCCCCAGAGCGGCATCAACGGCGTGAGAGAGAGAGAGAGCCACGAGAACCACACGTACCGGGGAAAAAGCGAAACCGCAGGCGAGAACGCGACGATCACAACATCAAGTGAATTGCAGGTCAAGGAGCGTCGAGGCTAAATAGGCTTCGACAATCAACGCGCTCAGCGCTCTTACGTTGCCGTGATGCGTGCTCTTGACCACGCGATCTCACCCCAGCAGGGCACTGGCAGAAGGACAGCTTGTTCTCGGGGAATCGCGTCTGCGGCCTTGTTTTTCTTCTTCTCGTCTCTTCGATCCTTGTTCTTGTTGTTGTAGCTGTTGCTGTGCACACGATGTCGCCAGGGGGCGAACCTTCTTGCGTATATACTCGCGGAGTTGCGTGAAGCCGGTGGAGAAGAAGGATGCGGTGCGTGTTTGTGTGTGAACAACGCTCCTCGTTTCTTTTCTTGGGTGTCATCGCGGAAACATCCACCGTCTTCCATCTGTGTGCACTGTCAGCGACAGGAAAAGATACCTGTGTATATACACTTTAATCTATATTTTTTTTTTGCATGTTCATTTCGCGTATGAACACTTCACTTCACGTTCGTTCGTGTACCTCGTGCTCTCTCTCTCTTTTCATGACGTCTCTGCCTTTTTTCGTTTTCTCCCGGGTCTCTGTGTGTGTGTGTGTGCTTGTGTAAAGGCGGTGCTCGGGCGACTGGCTCTATTCTTCTACCAACTTTATGTGCATTTATAGGTCTTTAACATGCGTTTGAGCGGTTACGGCCGAGCGCATTCCAAACGGGAAACAAAAAACAAAAAGAGAAGAGGACGATACAAAGAACGCAACCACAACAACTTGTGGGTACCCTATCCACGCACTCCTGGGCTTTTCTCACTATGGTGATGAGGGTCACACAGTGAGAGTGGTTGGTTGACACCTAGGACGTGCACGGCTCGCAGAAAAAGTGATGGCAGGCACATGGGCAGACGTGAGAAGCTCTGGAAAACGACTACTTCAACCCCCCCTTTTTTTTTCGGTGCACCGCGGTGTAAGTTCCTGTCAGGCAGGACCGCTTCGCTAGCTGTTTACGTACACACAGACGTCGCACTGTCCTGACGCTCGCTTGCATCTTATTCCTTTTTTTTTCTCTCCGCGCACGTAGGCGGCGATCAACGACACACTCACTCTTTTTCCTTGCTCTCCTCTCGTCTGAATTGTGATTTGATCTTCGTCATTTGACGTACGACTCTGCTGGCAATGGCAGATTCTCTTGTATCCACACAGAAGGGGCACCAATTCCGGCGCTTAGAACGTGAGAGCAGCACGATCAACAGTCAAAGCGACAATAAAGCGTCTTCAAGGCAGACCATCAACATCAAAATTAAAAAAAGAAAAAACAGAACACCACTGCCAGTGAACACACCCTTACACACACACACACACACACACAAGGACATCTACAAGTGCATTGCGGGGAATCCGAAACACGCGCACGGAAAAAAAAGTTCAATTCGACGAACATGCAGGCGCTCGTCGTTCAACATCCTAAGGATGCGTTTGTGGACGTGGGTATCTGTGAACGCACGAAACGACCCATTCGGCTGTGCTACAACGAATTCGTCGGGACGGGTGTGTCCGCGCGCTCATCGGCTGACTCCGCGGATGCTACCGCGCCTGCGCAGCCCAATCCTGTGTCTCCACCACTCCCGAACGGCATGGTGCGCGAAAGCGATATCGCCTCTACCCCAACGGCCGAAGATGTCGCCACCGGCGCGGCGCCATCGTTTCTCCCCGTCATTTTGCTGATTATGGGTGTGGCATCTCCAGGTCTGTTCTGGGATGATCGGTTCTGCAGTGCCCTGTCTCAATCTGGCCCATACAGAGTTATCCGTTTCGACAACCGCGATGTGGGCCTCAGCACGCACCTCGATGATGATACCACGGATGGCCTCGGGGTCGACGCGGCGAAACCGTCGCCGACCTCAAGTTCCTCGGCGGCTGTCAGAGAAGGGGCGCAGGGCGAAGAGGCCCGCCGTGGTCGTGCCGCGTCGTCTTCGGTACCTTCTTTCTTCTCGAATGTGCTTGGGCGTGCTGGCAGGCAGTCGCGAGGGTCTGCACAGACGTCCGCCGGTGTGGCAACAGATGACGACCGCGACCATCATCATCAGAACAGCACACACGCACCGGATTACCTGCGCTTCGCCTACGCCGCGCTCAAACCCGGTAAACGTGTGATCCCAGAAATGTACGCGGTCGAGGACATGGCGAAGGACACACTCGGACTGATGGACGCATTGAACGTACGCACAGCGCATGTGGTCGGCATGTGCCTCGGTGGGATCATCGCACAGTGCATGGCTCTCCGCGCGCCGGAGAGAATAGCGAGCTTGACGTTGTTCGCCACCCACACAAGCGATACGCATGGCGTCAAGTGGCCGTCGATGATGACAATGCTCTCGATGATCCGATGCGCGCCGCGCACGTCCATCTATGCGAAGTACAAACCACTGATTGAAGCCGCCGGTACTGCAAATGAGAAGCAGCGGTTGGAGCGTGAGCGCGATGCGGCGCGCGCGGCGATGTACGCGGAGGCTCTGACGAAGCTGCTTGAGGTGCTCGCTGGCGACAAGGATACAATCGGCTTCGATCGTTCAGGCACGCGGAAGCTGATGACGCGTGCGTTCACACGCAGCCTTTATGTTGCCGGCAGTAGTCGGCAGGTCGTCGCGACGTTGAACGCCTCTCCGCGCGGCGACGTCCTGCGCAGGACAATCACAAGTCTACCAAATGTACCGTCGGCTACGGCCGGAGACTCGGCAAGGCCACCGCGCTATGTGCCGACGATCATTGTTCAAGGCACCAAGGATGCGATTTGTCCCGCAGAGAACGCGCGTGAGCTGTCCGAGTGCATTCCTGGCAGTCGCGTTGTGTGGCTCGATGGATGTGGCCACGTGTTACCACCGGCGTACCGTGAGAGTGTTCTACAGGCGGTGCAGAGTGTTGTGCGTGAGGGCGAGCGCGCCAAGGCCGCGTCCAGTACACCCGGAGCCGTCCCTACCGTGCGCTCTCACCTTTAGACGAAGACAGACGCCAAAGACAAGTGCCAGAAGTTGTGCGACGCAATCAACAGCAACGCATCATTCGAGTCAAGAGCAAAGTGAGGCTAAAAAGTGCCGTGCGAAACAAGCCCACGTTTGTGCGTGCGCACTTCCCTCCGTGGATCCTGGCGTAGCTGCAATTGACTACCTCGGATCTTTTTTTTTTTTCCAGAACACGCTGACTTCATTCCGTGTCCTTTTTCTTTTTGTGTGTTTGCTCGCTGATGTCCGTGTGACGGTCATTTTGGTTTAACTTCCCGTCTTCCTTTTTTTTTTTTTCGCGTACTGTTTGTCCCCACTCATTGCACCGATGATCCTCATGTATGCGTGTTATCGTGTTATCGTTTTTTTTTTTTTAACCATCTCTTGTTTTTTTTTTTCGTTTCTTCATCGCGTCTGCTCGTCGCGTAGTTACCTTACGCGTCACGTGCGTCTCTTTCTTCCTATTCGACACAGACAACTCACAAATAAAGCTTGATGGCGGGGAAACGAAAAACACCAAAAACAATGAAATGCACAGAAGAAAAAAAAATGAGTCTCTCGTCAGATTGGATCTGTCGAGCGTTGTGCGTCGCACACACGCTATTGGCGTGACTTGATGCGTATATAGAGTGGCAGGCGAACTGGGCAGTTGAGTTCGCTCGTACGCTTCTGTGGATGTACCGTGCACGCGCGTACACATGGCTGTGCTAGGACATCGCCAGGCTGATTCGAGTGGCGAGCTTCCACTAGCTGATCAGGTGGGACACCCACGTGCAATAAAAAACAACAACAACAACAACAACAACAACAACATGCCGAGAGAGAAGAAAAGAAATCGATGTCACACCCATTCACACAGATACAAAAAGGCATTGATCAGCTCACAATATGTGTCCATCTACCCTTTTGATCTTCTACTCTCTCACGCATTCAAAATGCCTCAAGTTCGCGTTTTGCAAGGGCGACGTCACTCGTTTACTGCGTCATTTCTTCTTCTTCTTGTTGGGTTCGCTTATCGTACTTTATCGCTCGAGAGCTCTCTATCCCCCTTTTTTTTTCTGTCCCTCTATATCACCTGTTGCGCATCCAAGACAGCACAACTCTACACACACACACACACACACACACACACACAACCCCTCCCCACCCGAAAACTCAACGCTCACGATGGCGTCTGGTACAGCTCCGCCGAACTACACGAACATCCAGATGTCGCCCGAGGACAGAGCATTCTGTGAGAAGCTGTGGGCGCCCGCCCCACACGACCAGTTCGCGTCTGTCGGCCGCTGTGGAAGCACCGGCAAGGAGGTGACGCTCTGCTACAATTCCTACGGTGACGCCAAGAACCCGTGCGTGCTGCTTATCATGGGTTTGGGCTGTCCGGCGCCGTACTGGGACTCGCGCTTTTGCCAGGCGATCGCGAAGCACGGGTTCTTCGTCATTCGCTACGACAACCGCGACGTAGGCCTGAGCACGCATTTTGACGAGTACAAGGCGCCGTGGATTGTGCGGCTGGGCATACCCCGCTGGCTCTCCATTGGTGAGGGGAAGCTGGCGTACACGCTCGCAGATATGGCCGCTGACGCAGTGGGCTTGCTCGATCACCTCAAGGTGGATGCGGCTCACATCGTCGGGTGCAGCATGGGCGGCATGATCGCACAGGAGATTATCCTGCGCTACCCTGAGCGTGTGCGCAGTCTCTGTTTGCATTCGTCATCGTCGGGTGTGCCTCTGCCCAAGCCTCACATGCTCATCTCCATGCTCGACAAGCCCAAGGACGACAGCATTGAGGAGGTCATCAACTACAAGGAGCGGTTCTTTTGCAAACAAGTGGGTAACTATGATTTTCCGCGCTACGAATTTCGCCTAGGCCTACGTCTAACACACACTCGATGCAACTATGAAGCGGGCCATGATCGGCATCTGGCGGCCATTGCCCGTGGTGGGGACCGCACCGCCGCGCTACGCGAGAAGGTCAACCCGCGCACACGGCGCCGACTCGCACCGATTCGCGGAGCCGGCTACGTGACCCTCGCGAAGGACTTGTATGGATGGGCCATGGGACTGCTGCGACGGTCATCGCCCGCGCCGACGTCTGCCGCGACCGAATCACTTCAGTCGGCACTCAGCAGCGTCTCAAAAGCCAACCGGACAACCGAAATCAAAAGCCCCGCGACGACGTCCCCGGCACCGGAACAGAGCCCGCGACGGAAGAGTGGTGGCTGGCGCAACGCCGCCAACCAGGACGTACCGATCTTGATTCTCCACGGCGGTGCAGACCCGATCATACCGGTCGAGAATGGGAAGAAGCTGGCCGCCATACTGCCAGGCTCGAAACTTGTCATTCTGCCCGATATGGGACACTTCTTTACTTCGGAGGTCTTCAAGACCCTCGCGGACGAAATCGCACTCAATGCCCAGATGGGTGAGCGGCCATATCCGCTGTAATAGCGTCCGTCCGTGTGTGTGTGAGCGCGTTTACGTACTTACGTTTTATTTCCCGTTCTTCTGCGCTCTCTTGTCCATTCTCGTACAGACTCAATTCGTTTCTTTTTCTTTTGTTTTTTCCCTCGTCGGTCTTTTTCGTTTTTCGTTTTTCTTTTTTTCTCTTCTGATCGTGTGCCACACTCCTGGCTCGTTTGCGCTCTGTTCTGTGCGATGACCGCATGACTACTTTTCATCCACTCCGGCGCAAGACGCGGAGGAGGAGAGCTGAAGTGATGCGCATCGAGTTAGTGCGTCCTTCTCCCCTCCCCCTTCGTGCTCTCTAGATGACGAACAGGCGAAACGTATCTGTGCTTATTCGTGAGATACGCATGATGACGCTCTGCCCGTGCCTCGCTCACCTCACCGCTGCTGTACCCCACCACAAGCGCAGGCGGATGCTTACCATTCGCAGGCTATGCGTGTGTGCGCCACCTTGTGTATCTACACGGGCTCTTTGTTTGTACCCCTCACGACGCCTCTCTCTTCTTTCTTCGCGCGCTCTGTTCTCATCTTCTTTTCTCTTTGCCCACACAACTTTTTTTTTCCTTTTCCGCACGTCCTGACATCGCTTCCCATTGTCGTACACCCGTTAGTGATCACACAAACATACACACACACACACATAAACATACACGCATCGCTGGAAGTGGGCAGGGCTTCAGGAGGTACACATTAATCTAATCGCACGACGAATCAGCCGGCAGCCCTTCCGTCTCCCTTGGTCCAGCGCCACTCTCTATCGTTTTTAATTTTTCTTGCTCTCTCATCTCACCTCCTCTGCCCACACCCGTGAAACGAAGGGAAGAGGGCTACATCGGAGGAACAGAGGAAACGCACCGGTAACGCTGTGCGACTTTTTTTTTTTTTGACGACGTCGAGTTCACTCTTGGATTCCCTTTTTTTTTTTTGTTTTTCTTTCATTCTCCACGTCTGCACACACCGGAGATGCCCGCATCCCCTTCGGTGCCAACACAACCGCCGTCCCCCAAGGCAGCAGATGCGGGCTCCTCTTCCGCCTCGCCTCCTGTCACTCCGCGCACAGAGCAGCTCGTCACGTACGTACGCGACTGTAAGAGCAGCGGCATCCCGATTGAGATTTGCTACCAATGCTTCGGTGATCCGGCCGCCGGACTTCCGGTGGTGCTCCTCGTGTGTGGCCTGAACATGCAGCTCCTCGCGTGGGATGAAACGTTTTGTGAGGACCTCGTCCGCGCCGGTTTCTTCGTTGTGCGTTACGACAACCGCGATATTGGCCACTCCACTAAGGTGGAGCATATCGGCAGCGTGGTGGGTCCTCGTCTGCTGCTGTCCGACAAGTGGGCGTCGTTCTTTGGTGAACGGCTACCGTACTCTATCGAAAGCATGGCCCGTGATGGTATCGCCCTGCTCGACGCACTCGGCATTGACAAAGCGCATGTCTTTGGGATCAGTATGGGCGGTGCGATCGCGCAGACGATCGCTATTTTGGCGCCCCATCGCATCATGAGCTTAACGAGCTTGATGTCGTCCACCAACGGCAGCGACCTTCCTGACCCTCAAATATCGGTGAAGCTGTGGATGCTGCGTCAGCCACCGAAGGGCTGCACCATCGACGAACTCCTCGACTTCCGCGTGAACTCCTTGCGACACTTGTTGAATCACGCCTTACCCGTCGACAGCGTGTACCTCAAAAAACGCTATTTGATGTCTCTCGAACGGAGCAGCTACAGCGCTGGCCTTGTGCGGCAGGCCGCGGCTCTGCGCCGCGCTGCCAGCCGCGACGACGCGCTGCGAAGCATGACCATTCCGGCCTTGGTGATCCATGGCGCTCAGGATGTGGTGGTGCCGCCCGTTCACGGCTATCGCACCGCGCAGTGCCTACCGCATGCACGTTTGCTCGTCTTCAAGAGCATGGGCCACTACTTCCATCCTGCTTTTTTCCCGGCGATTGTGACGGCCTTCTCCGACATGGCCGCTACCACCCGGGCCGTGGGCGGCTCGCCACTCCACGGACGGCAACTGTACCACACACTCGTCCCTCATCCTCGCACACAGGCCGGGGTGGAGCCGAAGTTTTTTCCGGCAACGGCTGCGCATGCCGAGGCACGCGACACGCGCGTGACGGGGGACGCTGTCTCGCCGACGACGGCGGCTGCGACGGTCGCAAGCCAGGTCGTCGCCTCCTTGGAGGGTCAGATGGACGTCACAAATGAACAGCTCATGGCGTCCATTGGCCCCTACCTTTTTCCTGTCGTCACGTCGATCTACAGCAAGACGGGAAGGGCCGTGTGCGCGCTCGTCAACACGGCCGTTCCCATCAGCGGCACCATCCCCGTCCCGGAGGCGGTGCTGCTTGATCTACACGAGCCGACCCCGTCCTTGGAGAACGCAGTGATGAGCACCACCACTGCGATGAGACGCCGACCAGTAAACGATGCTGTCGATGCTCTTGGCACCGACGACAGCGAACGCGGCGGTGTGGGGCGGGTGCAAGGCATCGCTATCATTGCGGCCAAGTCCTGTACTACACGAAGTTCGAAACAACCGGCACTCACAGCACCAACGGCGTCGCCCCCGCCGCCCGCGCCACCCGCTCCGGGCATCGTGCCGGAAGCGCCCGCACCGGGTGGCGCGTCGTCCACATCACCAACAGCCACGCCCAAACCGGGTCCGGCGGCTTCCGCAAGCCCCACATCGCTGACGCCAACGACAACGCAGCTCGTGGCGGAGAAGCTGACGAGCTGGTGGGGCGCTGTCGTTGGCAAGGCCTCCACGGCGATGGGCGGGGCCACGACGGCGGTGACGCTGACGGACAACAGCCGTGCCGCCACCGGGACGGCGCCGTCTGCTGTACCAAACACAGACCGTATCGCGGTGCCCACGGCGACGGTGAACGGTAACCGCAACGCAGCGGAGGCGTCATCGCTCGCGGTGGCTGCCGGCGCGAAGACAGGCACCGCCAATGCAAAGGAGGTCAAGAGGGAGACGGCGACCACCGCTTCCCGCATCGCTGCCCCGCCGTCCGCTGCGCCGGACACGGTTGATATTGAAGACGTCGTGGAGCCTTTTGTTCCCGGAAGTCCATCTACCTGGAACAAGGCGCGATTCCCGACAAACATGTCCGCAGCAGCCTCGACGCGTAGCGCGGCCACCTCGCACGACGCGGCCGCCGCTGACAGGGGCTGCGCTGAACGCTGCGGCGTGGTGCGGCTTGTCGGCGTGCCGCTCTCCACTCACCTTCAACGACTCCACGAAAAGGAGCAGCGTCGACGTCTTGTGGAGGCGCACGAGCGGCAGACGAAGCTGGCTGCGCGGGGTACCTCGTCATCCGCGAAGTCCACGCCTGCGCGTGTCGCACTGCATCACAAGCCTGTGCTCTCATCACCGTTGGCGGATAAGGGTGTGAAGGGCATGGTGTCCGCGCCGGGCGTCGTGAACGTTGTGGCCAAGCGTCCCGCGGACGGATCCAGCGCGGGTGCGGCCCCCTGTCAACCACCGATAACAAGCGTGTACATCAGCGGCACCGCTCGCAATGAAGAAGAAGAGGTAGAAGAATATACAACAAAGGATTCGCACCAGAGAGGTACGAACATCAATGAGGAGCTGACGATGGAGGCATTCGGTGAGGCCATGCACACGCGGGCCGCGAGCACGTACGATATCGCCGCGACGCTGCTGGCCCCTGTGTTACCGACCGAAACCGATGACATGGTTATTAGTGCGCTGCCTTCACCGACAGAGCAAGAGATCGAGTGTGCACGGATGAGCCTCACGCTGACACCGTAGCTTGTGGGCTTTCTCAGCTATGTCGAAGTGCGGCTGATACCCTGGCCAGCTGTGACGCGTCACTATGCTCAGTTCTCCTTTTCTTTTTCTCAGAGCTACTTGTTCTCTGCGTGACGAGCGCATTGTGAGTGCGACCGCCGTCGCCGAGTGCACCTGAAATCGCGAGGACTCTTTTTTAAATACTTTTTCCACAGCTTGGATACAGATCGTTGCTTCCTTTCTTTTCTGCGCTTCCCGAGCCTCCGCGGCTTCCTTTTCAAGCTTCTCTTCCGCATCTCGCCCATCGCTGTTTGACGATGCGGCGCTGTAGCAAGCGAGACTGAACAAAACCAATCAGAAAACGATCAGCACCAGAGCACACACACACACACAGGCAGAGAGAGAGAGTGAGTAGCAGACGCGGCGAGTGTCCACAAGCCCCTTCCCTGTTTTGTGTGTGTGTGTGAGTGAGGTAAAGGCTTTCGCGCTCACTTGGGCCGTGCGGTTTCACTAGATACCAGATGCCGAAACATGGACCGAGAAGCCCCTGCTCAGCAGCCGTTCATTGTTGTGTGCGATCGACCCGGGGCCGCGCGTCTGCGAGCTCGTGCACAGGTCACAGACACCCGTTTTTGTTGTCCACGCGATGATCGCAGCCCTCAACAGTTTCCGGCCCCTGCTCACGCTCTTCGACCCCTTCGTTTCTTTCTCTCATCTGATGACAGATCCACCCACAGCCTGGTTGAGACGTACGCACACACACACACACACACAGCCCTGTTTACTATCATTTACTCGCTCTCTCGCTCCCCTCTCTCTTCACCACACCTTGCCACTTTAAAGCTTACTCTTTGTGCTGCTCGCGGGTGTACCGTAACCCGCTCTTCCTCCCTCTGCTTTGTATTCAGAAAAGGCGGCGTGCGCGAAAGCCTCTTACTGCAAAGTTTAGTACAGAACAGGGACGGCCTGTGGTACATCGTGATGCGGAGCACTGCCGCACCGCCTTCACCAGGTAGTCCGCACGCGAGGGCGTCCACCATGCCGACGCCATTCCGCGTCATCTACCCGCCAGCAGCGGCCGATGCGGATGCGGAGCTGCGTCAAGTCGTCGCGCGTCGTGGTGCCGAGAGCGATCAGATGCTCGGCAGGGAGCATACCATACCTACACCCACTTCCACACCAACCACTCCGCCAGCCATGCCATCACCACACGCACGTCCTGGGCGCGCCTCGCGAATGAGCATGGCCGTCGACGCAGCCGTCCCTCTCCTCACCTCCGCACAGATGGCCGCGGCAGCCGCTGCCGCTCGAACCACCGTCCCATCCCAAACGCTCATAGACCCAGCTGCTGTTGAGCTCCATCGTCCCGAAAACGCAGTGCGACGACGCCTGCACCAGGAATTTCATAACCGACCTCGAGTGGTGCTGGAGAAGCCGCCTTTGCTTGTCACAGTGCCTGTTCTCGATCGTGACGCCTGGGCAGAAGACTTATGCAACTGTACCCGCTACTTCTTCTGTGGTTGTCCGGAAGCCTCCATGCCACCGGCACTGGTCGTGGCGACGGGCGCCGCACAGGGTGCAGCATCTTATACCGCACCGAGGTTCGCGGGGCCGTCGGAGAAAATTCGTCAGCAACAAAATCTGCAGGCCATTCTCAACATGAACCCTGACACGGCTGACCTGGAGGATCTTCTCGCGATGGCGCAGCAAGCTCCTGACACCAATACCCATCGTCCCACGAATCGTGTCCAAGGAGCTTCAGGCGCAGCGGCAGACGCGCCGGGCGGCGCGGTGTACGTCGCCAACATCCCCGAGCGCTACCCAAATCCCCTCACGCCGCCCTCCACGCAGGCTGACTTCCTCTTCGCTGTCGATGAGGATGGTGGCTTCTCCCCACAGAGCGGCCAGTCAACTTGGCAGACGGCCGCCCCTGCCGTCGACGTCCGTTGTGATCGCTCGTACACCCTTCCGCACCATGAGCAGAAGCAGGCCTCGGCGCAGCGGTGCCGCTACCTCGCACGCCGCCTCTTCTGCACGCGATGCACCGTCGCCCATCAAACCGCTCTCCTGTTCGAAGAGGAGCGCCAGCGCGGACGCTTCCCGATACGGTTCTGCATGGAGTGTTTTTTTGGTCGGGAGGGCCGCTACAGCCGCTCGCTGGCCACGATGATCGTCGTCGACGTTCTCACCCTCGGGTGGTGCCCCTTCGCCTCCTGCTACATGGGCTGCGGTACGTGGCTGTACACGTGGCGGCTGCGCTACCTCGTCCGACTGCGGTATCGGATTGTCGGGCAGGCATGGAGGGATTGCTGTCTTGGCGCCTTCTGTGCTGCGTGCGCTGTGGACCAGGTGAGCTCGGAAATGGCGATTCGCGGTCTATTGGAAACGATGATGGTGGAGGATGTCGCACGCATCGTGAAGATGAGGTAGAGAGACCTGGCACAAACGTCAGCGAGGACGCGGCCCCATGTACACAGTCATGTTTTCATTTTTTTTTTGTTTTCTCTTCTTGTCACTTAGACGTATGCGTGACGTGCATTCGAGTTACTTCCACCTAGGACCATTTTTTCCTTTTTTTTTTGCTGTTTTCCCCATCCGTTCTTGTTCACTGCAGAAAGACGAATGCGTGTGGCTGACGATGAGGTACTCCCCATATACACATATATCTCTCTCTGGGTAAATGTTTTTGCTGCACTCACTCGTTTCCGCACCGCTCTTGTTTTCAACTGCCCCTCACATTTCTTTTTTTTTTTCCTCCTAACCAAACCATCGTGTTTTGTTTTCTTTCGTTTCATCCTTGAGGCTGGTGTTGGTGGAGTGTGGGACTACGCTCAAGGACAGTGAGCACTTGAAGGAAGAAAAAAAAACCTGTCATACAGCGTAACCATTCTACACGCCCTTCCTGCCGTGGTCTATCTGTGTCTCCGTGTGTGCGTCTGTCTCATTGCTGTGTGCTGCTGCATGAGTCATCACAGAAATAGACGAACACATTTTTTTTTTTCCCGTACGCGTTTGTAGTCGCGGAAGACCAGGTGAGCTGATCTCGTCGACGCAGGCGGTCGTCGCGCAGGTGGCGCGCGGTTGTTCCTTTTGTGCCTTGGCCCAGGTGTGAGGTGGTCATGTCGTCCTCGGGAATAATCTGGCTCTGACAGCTGCTCTTGTATTCGCCCGCATCACCTATCTTCTCTCACACGATGCACCTGTTTCTCCTTTTACTCTTGTCGTGTACATGTTAATTATCTTTTTGAAACGAAAGAGGACAAAGACGTTCAGCATTCTTCTCTTACACTTGTTTTGTCGCACATCGCGCGCTGCCACCTCCTCTCCTCTCTGAGTGCGCGGCGAAGCCAACCAACGCATAGATCAACGTCGTCACTCTCACAATGCTCAAGGCCGTTCACGCGCAGCGGTTGCGCTTGATAGAGAAGTGTGAGCAGCTCGAGGCTGACACGGAAAAAGATTTGGCGCGATTCTCTCTTCTTGAAGAGGAGCGCGCGCACGCCGGCGCACGGGTGGAGGCTCTGGAAGAGGCCCTGCGTGACGCCATCGCAGCACGCGCCGCGCTAGAAGAAGAGCAGGCGGCCCTGCGCATACGCCTCGAGCACGACGCTGAGGTGCTGACCACGTGGCGCTGTCTTGTGAAACGACTGCATCGGACTGAAGCGCATCTTCAAGGCACACAGCGCGCGTGTGTTGTGTTTGTGCGCGAATCCGAGCGACTCGACGTGTCCGATGCCGCTGTACATGCGACTCCTGTCAGCACCACGCCTCCGTCCGCGTCTACACCGGCGCAGTCTTCACGATTTCGCCTGCCCACACCAAAGCCCGCACACGACGCGGTGTTGTCGCATGCCTCCGCAGAGGTCAGCGTGCTGGATCCATACTCAGTGTGCGTGTCAGAATCCAGCCTTTGCTACAACGTCGACGCTGTTCATCCTTCGCGCATGCCCTCGTCATCCGCGTCCACGACACCGTCGACGGGTGCGCCATCCGCACTCGACGAGGTACTTCTGGCAGTTGCTTGCGAAGCGGTGGAAGGCGTCAGCTGTACGGTGATCGCGGCGGGCCCTTCGTCAGCTGACTCACAACACCGAGTGCTCTTCCAGGGGCGTCGTGGCTGGACACAGGCGGCGCGCGTCGCACCGAGCTGGGCATCAGAAGACGGAGACGCCTCAGCGATGGCGGGTACTGGCGCGCTTGTACAGGTCATCGCGTCTGTACTCGCTCTCGCGCGCCGAGAGAGTACGCAGTACCGTGTGCGGCTGTCGCTCGCGCAGCTCTACCCCCCGCACGCGGGTACAGCCCCTGTCATGGATTTGCTTGCCGGTAGTGGTGCGCCATCAGCACGCGCGTCGCAGACGGACGCGGCGACCGTGTTTTTCATTCCACTACTGGATGTCCCGCACTGGCCCCCGCGCGATGCGGCGCCTTCATGTGATTGTGCGGTCTCTGCCGTGCCTATTTCCAGCGTCGAAGAGGCGGAAGGCCTTCTGGCACGCGCCTGGTGTCGTCGTGACGATCTTCTCGGATCCCAACGCGAGAACGCCCTGTCTCATTCTTACGCCTCACCGTCGTCTTCATCGGCGGCGGTTGGCGCGAGACGTGCGTGCACAACCGGTGGCATCGTCGCGCTTTTGACGGTGGAGTGCGTTGACATACGTGGGCGGTGTCATCGTGCTGTGGTCCGCGTCGTGGAGCTGCCGAGCAGTACACTTAGCGCTCCATCCTCGCTAGAGAAGGAAGCGAGCATTGTACGCGGCTGGCGGAGCTGGTCTGAACAGGCGCGGTGCGCGCTCATCGCGGTGTCACGTGTGAAGCGTGACCCTCCCACGCAGCCACTCGATTCCGCACACGATGAAGGTGCGGCGTCGACGGCGTGTGCCGCACTGGGACCGCTCGGTCATTTCTTACGTGAGCTTTACGGTAAGTCCGGAAAGGCTGTTCTGTTGTGCTGTTGTGGCTACACATCATCGTCGTCATCCTCACAGACGATGACAACCGAAAACGAACACACCACCAATGTGGCACGCACGTTCACCGGTTTGTCTGCACGTCTGGGCGAGTGGCTCGCGCTCGCACATCATGTCTGTCATGCGGTGTACCACTGCCCGTCCGCCCAAGAGCCGTACTGCATGCCGGCGGAGGTACTAAAGCTACAGGAGAGTATTGGCAACTAGAGGTGGCGCGACAGTGTGCGGCGATCGACTGTCTATATGGTGTCTTTCAACGACTGGAGATTTCACTTTTGCTTTTTTTTTTTTCGTCACTGTTATTAGACCAATCCTGGACGCGTCGAGCTGTGAGCGTGGAAACGTGCACGTACATGAAGCCGTGAACGCATCTCTGTCAAAAAAAAAAAAAAGATATATACACTCATCCTATCGCCGTCACGCGCGTGCTTGACCGTGTCCCCGTTACCACGGCGGATTTGGGGACGTGTACGTGCCCTTTTTAGAGGGGTGCCTATCGCTCGTGGAGGGCTACATGACTTGTGTCGCCCGCTCCCTCACGCTCGCGCACACCGCCTTCGGCAGAGGACGTGTGCACTGCTACTCTCATGTTTACACCGGCACGTCTATTCTCTTTTTCTCTCTTCTCGTGTTCTCGCACCTGCGTGCGATTTGTTCGCTGTTCAGATTGCGTCTGACCCTAGTCTCACGGCATCCACGTGTCGTGTGAGCTCTTTTCTTATTATTTTGTATCTTTTCTGTGGCCATTTTTTTTTTTCACTGTCTAGTCTTCTCTCGCGTGTCCCCAATCCATACAACACCACACGCTTTCGCCCCGCTTCAGCACATACTCACACCCACGTACACACGTACACACGTACACACGTACACATCTGTACCAGACAGGCAGCGCAGCGGCAGTGACGGCGCTGACGTCGTACCTTCCAATCATCATACATTTCGAATTAGCGATCCGATGAGTCGCGCACGCCGTATGCTAGAGGCTCAGAAGAAGCGTGAGCGTGATGAGCTCCCTCTTGACACCCTCGAAGGCCGTCTCCACCCCTCTCTCTCCTCCTCCCCCATCAAGAGGCGCACGACGGAGGACATTGGTGCATCCGATAGGCAAGAGGAAGATGTGGTGGCTCGTGTCGAGGTGCGCGTCGACAAGACACCCACGCTCTCCCCACGACAGCGGACATCGCGCGTGCCCGCTTATCAACCAGCAGGCATAGACGCTGTGAGGCGCGATCAATCGGCGCAAAACCGCACACCCTCGCCCGGCAGTAGTCGATCCTCAAGTCCACCACCGCTCTGCTCGACCTCCTCAGGCAGACCAAAGCGTGCGAAGACAGGCACGACAGCTGATTACTCAGCGGAGACGAGGCCATCGATGGGGGCGATGAAGCGCACCCGCTCTGTCACGTCGCCCCCTTCCACACGTTACCCAGCGCACAGACTGCTGGTGGTAAGCCAAGAGCAGAACGCATCAGTGTCGACCAATCGCATCGAGCCCGATACGGACTCGCTGTCAAGAAGCACTTCGCGCGCCACACCACCACCACCACCCGCACTAGCACCACCACGCGGTCGTCCACCTCTGGCGACTTCACATGCTCTTTTGGATCTCTCCTGCGAGGTGAGTCAGCGCACGATTCCTGACGATCCCATGTGCACCTCGGCAGGTCCCTCACCCTCGTCGCCTTCCGTGAGCGCGGCCGCTGCTGGCGTTGTGGGAGGCCTCACGCAGCGTCCAGCGTTCCGCGCCGTGGTTTCGCCCGGTACGCTGCCGCAGCATCTCTCTCGGGCGGGCTCACGACACAGTACACCGATGCTCAGCCAACAGTCCTATCAGACACAACAACAAGCTCAGCACACATCGTTCCACGCATCTGGTCACGAGGAGACGGAGGAGGAGCCGTGGTTGCCGCTGCCGCCCTCGTCGGTGCAACCTGTTCTGTGTGCGGTGAAGCCATCGGTCTCGGCCACGCCGCCAACAATACTGTCTGACCTCGGTGACGGCGCCGCGTCTGCCGAGGCCTTGACATCCACCTCTACAGCGGTGAAGAACACCGAGTCCGCGTTTCCGGCCTTCCCGTCCGTTCCCCTTTCCCCTCTCGTCAAACAGACAGACACGTGCACAGCGCATGCCGACGTGAGTCGAGCTTCTTGTACACCGCCACCACCACCTTCTCCAGAAACGACGCGCCTACAGGAGGAGTGGGAGCCGCAGGCGACGGCGCGCTCACCCTCGCAGGAGACAGAGCCACACCTCGATGATTACAGCGGCTTTCGCAATCGTGGAAATGACTGCTACGCGTGCAGTGTGCTGACACTGTTGCTCCGCAATGAGCTGTTCCGGCAATGGCTCCTCTACTCGCCCATGATGGTCGCGTGGCGACTGTACCACGGTGAACCGCTCTCTGTCAAGAGCGTAGAGAGCGGCTACCGACCCGCTCCGCAGGCGCCGACGCGCAAGGCAAGCCGAAATGCCACAGGGATCGGAAAGAACAATCTTTTGGCGCGCGCACAAGAAGAGACCACCCTAATGGACGCGTTCGAGGCGCGCCACGGTTATCGGCTCACCGAGGACGACGCGGATATGCTCGTTGACGAAGAGCCCGAAGATGAAGCTGGGCGCTCACCGAACGCACTCGCAAAGGCGGAGGATGATGTGGTGGAATCGTCTGCACTCCACACGGTACACACAATCTTGGCGCATCTAGTGAAAAAGCAGCAAACACGTGAAACGGTGGTCTGCAGAGTCAACGACCCGTGCTGTCGACTCGCACTCCGCCGTGCGTACTTCCTCAAGTGTGTGGGTGACGATCCCGATGGCCCACGGGCTCGCGCGTACTTCCACGGTGTGTCGATGGCGTCACTGGCCGGTTTCTTCGAAGACGAATTTTTTATGGGCTTTCAAGAGGACGCGCATGAGTTCCTCGTGGCCTTGCTGAACAAGCTGGAGGAGGAGGCTGTGGCGTTTGAGAAGAAGAGACGTATGCTCGTCAAGGTGCGCGCCGAGACTGGCGTAGTGGCGGCCGCGCCTGGTCACGCGAACGTACCAGAGGCGGGAGAGCGCGAAAAGGAAAAGGCTGAATCACGCGCATGCTCTACCTCTGCGTCATCACGCGACTCTGCATCTGACGTTGGGCAGGTCCACGCGACGCCGCCGCCGCACGCGACTCCAGAGACTGCGACCGCGACCTTGGCAAGGACTGTCTGGGTCAACCGCTTGCTGCAAGGCCGTCTGCTGAGCATCATTCGATGCCGCCACGCGGGTTGTGGCCATGAGATCGTCACCGAGGAGCCCTTCATGAATCTCACCTTACCCGTCACGCTACCTGTGGCCGCACCGACGGCCACGACAACCACGACGCCGGCGACTAGCGGGATCACACCCGTCGACGTGGAAGCGGAGGCGAACGACGCGGTCGGTGCGCCGCCGTCCTGTGAGGTGCCTTCCGTGGCGACGCTTCTCCAACACACGATGCAGTACGACAAACTCGAAGGTTACGCCTGTGACGGCTGCCAGTCGTCGGGCGAGCAGTGGCAAGGCGGCTGCTTCCTCGGCTCACCACCACCGCTGCTTTTGATGCAACTGAAGCGATTCGATGTGTCGTTTGAGAAGGGTGAAGTCGTTATCAGCAAAAAAGATATTCCTGTCAAGGTCGACGCACACCTCGTCGTCCACTCACTCCTCGACGCCCAGCACACGAGCGAAGACACAGGCGAGACAGGAGCGGCAGAAGGCGCTGACGTTCTGTACAGGGCAGCGGGTAAGTGCTTCAGTGACGCGCTGCACAACCTGGAGCAGTGCTGCGCGTCGGAATCTCTCCGTCGTGACGAGGAGGACGAGGCGCGAGAGGGCGAGACCGTGAAGCCGGCGCCGTCGACGTGTCCCCTCGTACACGCGATACGCGCAGAGTACCGTCTTCAAGGACTGGTGCTCCACCTCGGGCACACGTTACACTTCGGCCACTACGTGGCCGAATTCGCTGCGAAGGAGTGGACCCCCAAATCCGATAAGAGCAACGAAACCGATGCTGACTGTCACGGTAGCCATGCTGATGCAAGGGACGATGACGAGGTCGGCAGTGCTGTCGCGGCGGAGACGGATACATCGCAGCCGGACACCCGCTTTGTGTGGCGACTCGCGAACGACAGCCGAGTCTCTGCACTTTCTGAGACGTCGTTTCAGTCCGCACTTGAGCAAAACCGAATGTGTTATCTCTTGCTTTACGAAAAGATCAGCGAAGAGGTTATGAAGTGTCCGCTGTGGTCTGTGATTCCGCGCGATCAAGCTGCGTGACTTGATGCGCGGCGCGCGTTTTGACATCTTTTTTTTTTCTTCCTCGTTGTTTGAACTTTGCTGTGATACGTAGTGCTCCACTGTCTCGGTAGTAGACACCTACACCTGAGAAACAAACAGAACCAGCAAAACAGTAAAACAGTGTACGGAACACTCAGCCACGCGTGGTGTGCGTGGCCAACTTGTTGTCAGCGACCCCTCCACGGGTTCCCTGGTAGGGCTAAACAGTCAGCTACCCGTGTGCGGCATAAAAGGCTCACCGATATCGTATCGGATTGCTTTGATACCTTGTGAACACCGCGGAACACACGCTAGTAACGGATGGGCCGCTCTCTCCGTTGTGGGTTGGGCTTGCGTCGAGAGGGGAATGACTGACACTGGGCTTTGTGTGCCCGTCATCTTCTCATCGACATGTCGATTTCCCATGAGAGACGGGCGCAGACAGACACGTATCGAGCCGACTGAAACAAAACACAGCGAAGCGTGCGCAGATACACATTGTGGAGCGCCACCCCAGCTCGTCTTGCCGCAGTTTTGACACTTCCCTTTCCTTTTCGATTGGCCCCTCTCTCTCTTCTCGCTTTTGTTGTTTGTTCTGATGGTTACCAGCCACCCGAAAGCGGCGTCTCTTTTCTTTTCTTCTCCAACCGACTACGCGTTCCTAACACACCGCGCTCTTTGTCGCACTTCCTTTTTTTTTTTCTTAGACGAATTATCTCGCCTTCTCTCTCTCTCTTTTCTTTTCTCACTCACGCTCATCTCTTTTCGCACAGCGACGATGTTGTCCTTGCGTGCGGTGGCTATCTGCGCCGTGCACACACTCATCACGGGTGTGTTGCTGCTGTGGTTCACACAAGTCGCCATGCCCTATACCTTCTTTTTCCCCAATACTGCCAAGCTGGTTCCCACCTCTGCCTTATCGGTGGACATCCCCTGGACACGTGTGCCCTCCGTGCCCCGAGCGACAGCGCGCGAGTGGCAGCACTTCGCCCACTCCGCTCAGGAAGCGGACGCATTGAATCAGACGCGTCTGTTCCGCCTGGGCGTGTTTCATATCTTTTTATCTCTGCTCACGTACGTGGTGACCAGGTACGTCATTATCCCGCCCTATGGTCGCCACGCAGTCCTCTCGCCTCTACGGCTGACGATGTCTGCGCGGTTGAGCTGGTTTTTACAGGAGAGCCCCACGCTGCTCAACGTCGCGTACTTTGTTCTGGTGGAGTACCCACTGCATGCGCGTGAAGCGGTCCACACCGGGTACGGCGCGCGCGTCTGGCAAGCCGTGCAGCAGTCTCATCTCGGCCTCGCACTGTTTGTGATTCATTACACGCATCGCAGTCTACTTTTTCCGCTGTTCATCTCCAAAGACGCCAACCCGGTACCTCTTCACGTGACCTGGGCGGCGACGGTCTATTGCTTATTTAACGGGCGCCTCCAGCTCCTCGCCAATCTCAAGCTCTTTTCCGGCTTTCAGGAAATTGACTCGGATGTCGGCGGCAGCCTCGACTTTGTGAAGTGCTTCCTTGACGGGGAGTCGGTTTGCCACACACAGGCTGCGACTGCTGCGTCGGCGTACGCGTGGCTATCGACACGTCTCGTTCTTTTCTTCTCGACCGGCCTCTGCGGCGCACTCTTCCTCGCCGGCAGCTACTACTTCTTTTATGGCGTCGACATGAATACGAATGCGGACTATACACTGTTTGCGCTTCGTGATCGCCGCCGATCTGGTGGGGAGAAAACGCGCGAGGAGGAGACGGAGGCTTCCGCGTCTGCGTCTGCGTCTTCGTCCTCAACGTCACCTGCAGCGCGCTACGTCATTCCTCACGGTGGTCTCTTTGAGTCTGTCTGCTGCCCAAATTTCCTCGGCGAGCTCATCGAATGGTGTGGGTACGCGCTTGTTGTCTGCTGCACGACGGCGTTTCCCCACGCACGGACGTGCCTGTGCGGTGTACGCGCGCGTGATCTGTCGCAGATCTTTCAGATCGAGCGCGTGGCGCGGGCGCTGGCGGCTGTCAGTTTTCCTGTGTACGTGCTGGCGAACTTGTTGCCACGCGCAGTCGCGCACCATCGGTGGTACGCGCGTACGTTCGGCGAGGCGTACACGTCGTTGAAGCGCGACGCCCTCATTCCCGGTGTGATCTGAAGCACAGTATACCCAACGTTGCATTTTTTTATTTCTCCGCAACTCTCTCATTCTGTTCTTTTTTTTTCCCCCTCTGATGTAGACACGGCTTCCATCATACCCGATGTTACCTTCGACACACATATCTGCGGCGAGCTGGCACCCCGCTTGACACAAAGCAGATTGCTGCGCGCGTCACAACGTCACGCGACGCGTTGCCTTGCATGGATGCCTCGCTCTCGTCGCAAACACCTCTCGCCCTTTTCTTCTTTTGTTGTGTATTCCTGTTGTTTTACGACAGCTACGTCATCGTTCTCCTTCTCCTCCCTTACTTCCCATTTCACCTCTCTCCCTCCCTCTCTCTCTCTTCCCGCTCGCGTGCATTACTGTAGGTAGGTGTCGTCATCGACTTCCAACCGGCTTGACAGCTGGCGCCTTCGCTCCGTATATACTTTTTTTTTTTCATTCTGTACACACTCCCAATCGTTTTGTGTTTCTTCGCTTTGTGCACCCCGTCAAGTGAGCTCAGCTTTTTTTTTTCTTTTTTCTTCTTTTCGTTCGTATCCAGACATGTCCAAAGCTGCTGTTTCACGCCCCCGTGTGTACATCCGCATCCGTCCGTTGAATGCGCGCGAGTCCAAGGAGGGTAAAGGCGAGATGATCGCCCACGGCGACCAGCGACATAAGGACGTTCTCTTCTTGAAGAAGGATGACAAGGAGCCAGAGCTGCAGGTGCGCTTTGATCATATCTTCGACCGCCAAGACACGCAGGAAGAGGTGTTTGACTTCATCGGGCCCGAGGTGCAGCGGACGCTCTTCAGTGGGTACAATGCATCCATCTTCGCGTACGGACAGACAGGATCCGGCAAAACGCATACAATGGAGGGCAACAAAGCCAAAGGCGGCGTGCGTGACCCTCAAGCTGGTGGTCTTATCCCGCGTCTCATTCGCAATCTATTCGATCAGTTCAGTGCCAATCCGGACATCTCGGACGCGGTGGTGGAGATGAGTCTCGTGCAGATTTACCAAGAGAAAATCCAAGACTTGTTTCAAAATCTGAAGCAGCTCGATATACACATGGATAAGATTGGCGAGTATATAGCGCGTGACGCGTGTTGGAAAACGGTGCGTAACTTGGAGGACTGTATGGATCTGTACGCGGACGCCTCAAAGAAGCGCGCGACGTCGGCGACGGAAATGAACCTGGTCTCCTCGCGCAGCCACATGATCCTCATGCTGAAGCTGCAGTGGGATGAACCGACGCTACCGGGCTCCCGTGCGCAGCTCAATCTTATCGATCTCGCCGGCTCTGAGCGACTGGATGAATCCGGAGCTACCGGGAACACGATGAAGGAGGCTATCCATATCAACAAATCCCTTAGCGCTCTCGGCAACGTGGTCACAAAACTTGTGGAGCAGGCGAAGCACCCCAATCGCCGGATTCACATCCCATACAAGGACAGCAAACTCACGTACCTGCTGCAGTCTAGCCTCGGTGGTGCGAACCTTGTACACTTCATGCTCGCAATTTCGTCCAGTGCGATGTGGCGCAGCGAGACCATCTCGACGATCGAGTTCGGCAAACGTGCCTTGCAGCTTGTCCTGCGTCCTGTGCGTAATGCGATTGATTACACGCGTCTCGCCGAGATGGAGGCGATGATCGAGAAGATGCGGTCACACATCCAGTCGCTGGAGGAGGAGCTACAGCACCGTACCAGTGCGGCCGGTGATGGCGCCAACTTCCTGCAGATCCAGCGCATCGCGCAGGACGACGACGAGCGGCGGGCGCACCGTCGCGGTGAACGCACGCGCACGCGAAAGCACCTCAAGCGCCAGACAGAGCTGACGCGTATCATGGCGAACCTGCCAGAAACCTTCGATGACCTCACCTCGCACTGTGTGCTCTTCCCTGAATCGAAGGGCACATTTCGGGAGCTCGGTGGCCTCGAGAAGCTGATTCACTTCGTTGACAAGTCGGCCTCCACGTTTTACCGCTCCAACGCCGCGCAAACCATCGCCAGCGTCATCGACGACAAGGGCCGCACTCTCTTCGCGGAGCTCGATGGCATCGCCGCGCTCACACGCCTGCTTCAAGTGAAGGAAGAGCGATGCAAGGAGGCTTCCTGTGTCGCCCTCGATGCGGTGTGCCGCAGCTGCCGCAAGAATAAGGAGGCGTTGGCGCCTATTGTGTACGAGGAGCTCGTCGACCTCATCTACGGCTATCCGAATCAGCAAGTGCAGGAGGCTGCTTGTGCGGCGGTGGCGTCCATCGTCGACAATTACCCCGAGGCCACCCGTCGCTTCGAAAAGCTCGATGTTGTCCCAAAACTGCTGGAGACCATCCGCATCACACCGGAGGAGGTGGTCAATCTAACAAAAGCCGCGACAAACTGTGTCGGGCGGCTAGCGCACGGCGACACACGCATGCAACACTTGATCGCGTCCCTCGGCGGTATTGATCTGCTCGTCGACGTTCTCTTTAGTCCTGGTGGCGATCGGGATCATCAAGTGCCCATCCTCGCCTCCTACGCTCTCGTAAACTTGTGCTGCAGCAGCGAGGAGAACCTGAACATGGCCAAAGAGCACCCTCGCTACTACGACGTCAAGTTCCGTCTTCTCGAAGGTCTCGCGCGTGCGTTTGGCATCAACACGGCCCGTGAAGGCTTCGGCCGTGCCACCGCGCAGGAGACGGCGCTACCTTTTCCGTACTTTGGCGTCACGGTGCAGGACGGCTGGACCGCGTCCTCGTCTGGCGGGCGTCCTATCTTTTCGAGCTTCATGGACAACCCGCAGTTCTATCTCAAGGTCAGCGGGAATGGGCCAACCGATGTCGCGTTTATCATCCAAGATACGCTGTACGAGATGCGCATGCGTAAGAAGCGTAAGAACAACGCGGTCTACATGGGCATCGCAATCTTTGAGGGTGATGCGGACCTGGCCAAGGAGGGACTCAAGCAGCTCGACTTCCACGGCCGTATGGTGGAAATCGGGAAGTACACGTCGAACTGCGAAAACGTGTTGCACTGCACGCTGTTGCCGAGCGACACACCGTACGTTGTGGTCCCCTTCACCAGCCAGCGCGGTCGCAAGACGAACTTCGCGCTGACGGCCTTTGCCGATCATCCGCTGGAGCTGACCGCCGTGCCTGATCAGATGGGCTGGGTACACACCGTGTTGGACGGCAACTGGTCCGAGTTCACTGGCCGTAGCGGTGAGGGCTTCGACTGGCGTTGCAACCCGCAGATCCGCATCAATCCCAAAGCGGACTGCCGCGTTGTGTTCGTCTTGTCGTATCTCTCCCTTGACCAGCAGCGCGCGTTGCTCAAACAACAAGAGGAGGAAGACGAAGAACTCAACACGCGGCCTCGCCTGCACGGGCGTCTCTTCACCAACGAATTCGCCTCGCTGAAGCGGTACTTGAAGGCGCTTGTGCCGCTCCCACAGGGCTCCACCTTCGCCGCCAGCAACGCCTTCGCGAGTAACAGCTATATCACAACCTCAGGTGTGCTCAAGGCCGGGGTGCCGTACGTGTACATCCCCTTCACGGAAACCCCGTACCAGGATACCTGGCGCGTCTCCGTGTACTGCGATTCGGATGATGTCGCCATTTCCCCCCTGGCGAGCACAGCCAACGAGTGGCTGTGCAGCAGTTTTACCTCCACATGGGCCAGCACCCCCGTCACGGTGACGGCCGAGGTCGAGGGCCGACTCGTCGCCGTCGCGAACAGCCCAGGGTGCTTTTTACGGGTGCGCTTGCTGAACGCGAAGGGAAAGAGGACGGGCGGCATCGACTCGTACTGGAACGGCGAGGCTGCCGTGGAGTTCAAGGCGGAGAGTCGCCAGACCCTGACCATCCAGGTCGAAGGCGTCATGCGCGCGGAGGGCGGCGCAAAGGGTCAGGAGCCAGCGCACGATCGTAAGTTCGACGTCTTTTTATTCACCGAGGAGGCTTGTCGCATCAAGCACGTGAACTTCCAAGCCTCGCCTAGTGCGTGGGCCGTGCCGATGCAGTCAACTTCTCTCAACGTCCTACAATACCCGCGTGCGCTTGCGGAAGGGGACGCCGATCAGGGTGTGGTGGTCATCGACGACGATGACAACGACAGCAGCAGCGGAAACGATGAGGAAATCGAGGAGCTACTTGAGGACCTCGAGAAGAAGGAAGAAGAGAATCGTCTCATGGCCGAGCAGCTGGCCAAGCAGCAGGCGCAGCTTGAGGCCATGCGTCAGGGCACCAGTGTGGCAGGCAACGATGGGCATCGTACGTCGATGGCACCTCGCCCGATGACACCGCCTACAGTAGCCGGTGCGGATGATGAGGGTCAGGCACCGTTCATGCGTTCAGGTAAGAGTGGCAGCGTGCGCGCCGCGCTCGCACCGGAACCGCCATCTGGGACGCGCGGCTCTCTTGGCGGCTCACGCCGGAACAGCGAACAGGCCTCGAGCAGCAAGAAGGCCACCCGACGGGCCTCATCGGGTGGTGGTCTCGGCGGGAAGGCACCTCGCGCACCGTCAACGAGCACAAACGCCGCCTCGCTTCAGGCAATGCGGAACTCGATCGAACAGAGCCTGCTGAAACTCAATGCGCTACATAAGCGCCTCGGTGCCGCGGCCGCGAAGGACCCAGCTGTGGCAGCCTACCAGAAGGATATCGAAGATGTCCAGCAACAGCTGTTTTCGGCCCTCAACGGCAATACGTAGAGTGTTTGCATGTGTCTGTTCTGTATATCCAAACTCGTCGAAAGAGTAGTAGGCACACAGAGACCAGCACGACACCCAAACCAAATCATGTAAAACACACACAACTAGACACGCACACGACACGAGTCCATCTTTTTCTTTTCCCGCTCATTGCCACACTTTTCTTCTTTTCTGACCTGCATAACGAACAGCACGCACATCTCCAGCTCAACGCATATACGAGGTCTGCCCACCATGGCTGCCTAGTTGCTGCGGCTGCTTCCCCTCTCTCCACACTCCCACAGATAGTGACGATTCTGATTCATGAGTAGGTCGCTCTGTGAGCTCCCTGTCTCCTCTTTTGTCCTCCTTGGTGTGCACCCACTCATGCGCACACAAGCATACGGAGTTCACGAAGTCAAAGACGATGCGCGTGTGGTGTACTTGTGTTCTCTAACACACACACACACACACGCACACATTCGCATCTGTGCGTGTCCTCCAATTTTGGTGTTTTTCATGACTCGGCCAGATTTCGATCCGCACGAATAGCCATTTCGGTGTCGCTTCCTTGTTCTTGTCCCCTCACCTGCCTTTTCTCTCTCTCTCTTACACTGTCCACTGCTCTCGTTCCCCTTTTACCATCATCCATCGCGATACCGCGACGTCATGTTGTGCGCCACATTTTCTTTTGGCCAACAGAAAGGTACTGACTGCGCCGTATCCATAGCCTATAGTTCCCTCTTCTTCTTTTTCTTGATTTTGGTATTAGTTAGTTAGCTAGTGAGGGATGCAGCGCTTCTGCTCCTCCGCGCGGGCGACCGCACCCGCGACGGCCGCGATCTCTAGCCTCTATACACCCATGCGTACCAAGTACATTCGCCAACCGAGCGCGCAGTGGGATCCCGTGCACGAGGACATCAACGCACACGTCAAGAAGCGCATTCCTGGTGAAACGCGTGTTGATCGTGTGAAGCGTTTCGCACGCGAGTGGCGAAACGTCGAGCTTGAGCTCGGTGTCTACAAGGACTCGCGCGGTCGTGAGATCAAGTACCGTAAAACGTTTGTGTACCGCTACACGTACCCCAACGCGTTTGATGAGTTCTGGTGGCCGTGTAAGTAAGAAGGCTCTTTTGCCAGCGGACGGAAGAACACGGTCATACTCATTTTTCTTATTCGCTTGCCTGTTTCGCCCCCCGCCACGCTTGACCGTGTGCGGCTTTACCTGCCGTTCATGTCTTCTTTGTTTCTTGTCGTTTCTTTTCTCTAGTGAGACAACAACTAGTACGTGGCCTACCGCCCCCCCAAAAAAAACTGTGTATCTGCGCTTTCCCAGTGTGATCACGATGGTGCGGGTAGGCCTCTCTTCGTGTGTTTTCTTTTTTATCTCCACTGTAGTGTCATCGCGTATATTGCATCGTGTGTGCTTGTCACACAAGTTGGAAAAAAAAAAGCCCCACAAATGCACATACAAAAACAAAAAAAAAACCGGAAGCGAGGCCAAAGTGCACGCGATCGGATGCAGCGACTTCCTGAACGTATTATCCACTGCGGAACTGATCACTGAAGCAGTCCGGACGTTTGACGCGTCACACTTGGTTAAGAAAAAAGGGCGGCTTTGGCTCGCGTTGTCACGCCGATTTCGTGCTGTGCTTCCACCTTGTCTGCAACGCCCCACTTCGTGGCTCGACATGTACACACCACACTTGTTGCAATATCCGCCCTTTTCTTTTGTTCTCATACGTGGCGATATTGAGCCTCGTCTCATTCCTCCGAACACAATCTCTGCCCGCTACTCTCCCTTGCTCAACGCCCCCACGTTGCACTCCGTTCTCTGTATCTGTTTTGCTTTGTCTCTCTGCCTCTCTCCGCTAACCAATATTTCTGAAAAGAGATTCATAGTTGCAGAAGAAAAGAAAAGAAAAAGGACGCATGCTTCGACAAGGTCGTGTGCTGCGGTATGACTCCTTCCATGCCGCACGCGGAGAGGTCAGCTCTCTCTTTTCGCCCTTCAAGTCGAGCGCCTCACTACACTCGGCGGTGCGCCGCTACCTGTTGTACCGCTCGCGCCACATGGACGGCCTGCACAAGTCGCAGCAGCGGAGCTGGGTGCGAAGCAAGGTCTCACTACTCCTGCAGGAAGCGCGCCACAGGCAGAACTACGACGTCGCCGAAGCCGCCCTCCTCGTCGCGCTCTCTGCCCCGGAGCTGGTGGACACTGTGGAGACCACTTGGTTGAAGGATGTTCTGGCGTCCTGTAGGAGTACAGAGGAGGTGCGGCGACTCGATGCTGCTCTGCGTACGTTCGCGGACAGAGAAAAGAGAGCGGCACTGCTCGCCTCCTCTGCCGCTTCCTCGGCCAGTGGCCGTGCGGAGGTGTCGGAGGCGGCTCTCACGCGTATACAGACAGCGCTCACAGCATTCCTGAGTCGCACGTCTGCGTCCGTCGCCGAAGAGGATGAGAACGGGGACCAGCGTACACTCGCAGGCTTTGCTGGTCACCGCGGTCGGCCAAACACCGCACTTGCGGTAACCCTTGGCGACAGCGATCGGGTCGAGGCGAACAGTGCGCAGTGGGCTGTGGCTGAGCGTGGTGTCGCGCGCGGGGACTGGATGTCTGTGGGCGGCGCACTCTCGGAGGCGACGGACACGTCCGCCATGCCCACTTTGCCGTCTGAGGAGGACGTCTCGCAGGCGCTTGTGCACCGCGCTCCACGCGCGACCGGACAGGACATCGTGCCGGCGGACCAGCGCGCTCGTCACGCGCTCCGCCGCCTCCAGCACCAACGTGAGCAACAAGTCATTGCGCCGAACCCGTCCTTCCTCCGCTACTTTGTGCGACAGGGCGTTGTGCGTGACGAGGCGGAGTTGATGGCGCTGTTCACCGCGTTGCGGGCACGACCAACCCAGGTGGGCTTCCGTCTCCACCTCTCCCAACCGCAGGGCCGGCTCGCGCATGCACACCTGCTGCCTGGGCGTCTCGGGCTCGCTCCCGTGCCGTGGCTGCCCGCCTTCACCGGTGCCTACACGCTGGATTGTGGCGCTGACGTGCCGTACGACGCGTTGCTCAGCAACCGACGCTTGCTGCAGTCGCTCGCCAAGGAGCGTGTTGGCGCCTATCAGAGCCTGTCGAGTATGCTCCCCGTGCACCTCCTCGACCCACTCCCGGGTGATCGCGTACTCGACGTGTGTGCGTCGCCCGGTGGCAAATCGACACTGCTGCACGACTACCTCGTCGGCCGGTCAGCGAGGCGTGATGACCGCACCGTGGGTGGCCGTCTGCAGCGTATGGGCTGTGTCGTTGCTAATGATGTGTCGCACGCGCGTGCGCAGGAGCTCGCGCTGCGTCTTCAGAATTGGTCCCCACACATCGGTATTACGAGCCTCCGAGGTGAGTCCCTCTCGCACCTCGCAGACGTCCACGCGACGAACTCACGTGCGGTGTCTGTCAGTGCATCTTTGGCGCAGACGTCGGATAGCACAGCACAGTTCAACAAGGTGCTTGTGGATGTCCCTTGCAGTGGTGAGGGTCGCATGGGTCGGGAGGTGATGGCGTGGCGGCTCTGGCATCCGACGCGTGGTCTGGAGTACTTCGACCGTCAACGCGCCTTGCTCCGCCGTGCGGTCGCGTTGTGCGCACCTGGCGGCACTGTTGTCTACGCGACGTGCACACTGAACCCCATCGAGAACGAAGCCGTTGTGGCGGCCATCCTGCGTGAGTGTGGCGACACGGTGCGTCTGGTGACCCCGTCGTCCGCCGCCGCGTGGCTTGCGAACGGCCCGCCACGGCAGGCACTGACGAGCGAAGACGCCTGCCGACCGCATCTCACCCCCGGACTCCCATCGTGGTGGGTGCCGTCCCGAAGCGGCGGCTTCTACCGCACCCAGCGCGAGGCCAAGGCGCAGTCAGAGTCACTGGACCCCGCTCTCTTCCCGCCAATCACAGAAGAAGAGGCCGCGCACCCCGCTGAAGCTGCCCGTGAGCGGAAGATCGCCGATCAGCTCCGCAGCGGTTGCTGGCGTGTACTACCGCATCACAATCCGGGCATGGACGGCTTCTTCCTCGCCGTGTTCGAACGCAGCGGCGCACGCCACGGCCTCCCCTCCTCTGCTCATGCCGCCGAGCAGCTGGACAGTCGTGACCACCCTGCTGCCTTGGACTCGTCCGTTCTGCAGAGCGTCCTGGGCCTGCGCGCGACGACTGGCACCGCATCGTCTCCTGCCTCAGCAGCATCGCTGGCGACCTCTCTCCTTCGCGAGAAGGGATGGCTGAGTGTTCCTTCGCACCACCCTCTCGTCCACAAGTATCTCTCACCGTTCTTCACCGCACCGACGGACGCGCCCGCAACACAGGCAAGCGCTGCAAACGCCCGTGACCCCATCGCACGCATGGCCGCCTTGTTGGAAGTCCAAGACCTGCACGGTGTGTGGTCCGAATCCGAAGGTCTGCGCCTGTTGTCGGGCTCCCTCCTGCGCACCTTGACGAGCCTCAGGACGGATCGCGTCACGGAGGCGTCCACCGCGGGCACACGTGCGTCCGTTGCCTCTGCTGCTCTTCTCGAGGGCGGCGTGCTAGCGTTCAACTCGGGCGGTGCACTGACGGAGTCCGGCGCGAGTCTTTTGGCCGCACTCGAAGTTCCACATCGAGTTCTTTCACTACCGATGACGTACTACTCCATCTTGCTGGCCAACCAACGACTCGAGGTGGAGGCGGGCTTGGACGGCGAGGCGGACCTGGTGCGTCAGGCAATGCGCACTGCCTCGAACGGACTTAACCGATCACGACGAAGCGCTGCGACAGCCACCTCGTCGAGTGAGACTCATCCATGGGCGATTCCGTTACTCGCGGAAGTCGGTGGGCAGGATGGCAACGCCATTGTTGTGCTGCACGCGTCGACGACGCCAGCGGCCGGTGACGAGGACGACACGGGGCGGTTGTGGGCCGTCCCTGTGCAGGTGCGCGTGGTCCATCGCGGTCACAACGCGGGCGTGCCGACGCGTGTGGAGCTGAAATCGCTCTTGTCCGGTGCGTCCCGGCATCGGTGCATCGCCATGCTCGGCCGCATACACCGCGCGCGGACCCGATTGGCTGCCTCCCGTCGCGGCACACTCACTGCTCCACCTTTTGTCGCTGTGAAATCGGCGGAGACGGGTGCGACGTCGCCAACCACATTGGTGACAGAGGCGCCGCAAGGCCAGCATCCACCGCAGCAGAGCACGTCCGACGATGAGAACGTGTCAGCGTCTGCGACAACCAATGAGTTTGTTTTCTCGCTTTGATCGTGACTCTCTCACAGAAAAAGAGTCACACAGAGGGGAGAGAAGACACATATACACACACACACACACACACACACAAAACCAACATGTGTCGCGATCACCCACTCTTCACACGCTAATCATTTGAGAACAAATACCATCGCTACAGCAACACACTATCCTCCCAATGCCGCGTACCACCGTAAAACACGGTCGTACTCTCTTGACTGCCTGCGTGCGACTTGTGACAACGAACGGTATATCCGTTGACAGGCACACACTTATACGCCCACGCGCACAGATGAGCCAAGTGGCGCGACAGAGCTCGGCACGTAAGCTACCTAAAGCCGCATCACGACACACGCGTACACACACACACACAAATTATAAAGAGTCATACGTCTCCGTCCAACGCTCCACTTTTCATCTCTTGCTACTCGACCTTGTCCTTGTACTCCTCGCACGCAGCACAGAAGTACGTCTCCCTGCTCACAGCAGCTCTCGCACAGTCAAGCTCTGCGCACACGCACACACAGACACACACAGACACACAGAGGGGACTCTTTGTCTATTCATCTGCGCTTTTTCTTCACCTTGGCTGCGCGTACCGCTTCTTTTTCACGATTTTTGTTACGATTTTTGTTTTTGTTTCGTTTTCTGGCTTTGATTTTCTCTCTGTTCGTCTGAGCCTGCCTCATTGTGCAGAGAGCCATGGCGATGCCCATTCCAAAACCCGGCGAGACGTTCTGCGGCGAGGACGGAACGATCTCGACCATTCTACCCGACTTCTGCGATCCCAATTACGAACCCCCACAGGATGAGCTTGAAGAGTACGCCACGTGCATCGGCATCGACCCCGCCACCGAGCCTGAACTCATGTGGATCGCTCTTGAGGGCCTGCGCGCGCCGCTGCCCAGTGGGTGGCGAGCGTGCGAAACCGGCGTCGACGATGGCGAAGGTGGTGACGAAGAAAAGAAGGAAGTGTACTACTTCAACTTCGAAACCGGCGACAGTCTCTGGGACCACCCCATGGATGAGGTGTTCCGTGACAGGGTCAAACAGGAGCGTGCCAAGCTGAAAAAGAATAGTGGTAGTTCGGGTCCTGGCGGTCTTCACGCAGGGCCCGGCGCAGGATATTCAGAAGCGCGCACGGTGCCGACCGGCGCTACGAAGAGCATCGCAAACGCCCTTTTCGGTGGCAACAAAAGTGGAATCGGAAATGGCGACGGTGGCCGGCTAGGCTCGCTTCCCCTCATGGATAGCGGCGTGGGTGGGGGCCGCGGCTTTACCGATGTGTCCGATGTTCTCGGAAGTGCAAACGCGAGCGGCATCGGCAGCAGCTCTCTCCTTGGTGGCTTACGTCCGTTTGGGCCGTCGTCGGTCACACCGGGCTCTCCTGGTGTGGGCAGCTCACCGCGCGGGCCAATGACAATGAAAGATATGGAGGCCAACCTCCGCAAGCGCATCGAGGACGAGTACGCGCCAAAGGAGCGTGAAGAAGAGCTCCGCCGTGATCGTGAGATCATCGAGGAACGGTCGAAGCTGGAACGCGAGTTGACGGCCTTTAGGGCACAGCTGGATCGGGCATGGGAAGCCGACAACAACAAGACCGAGGACGAGCGCCTTGCGGAGATCGATGCCGAGGCGAAGACAATCGAGGACGGCTGGACGCAGCGCTTAGCAGATGAGCGGACGCGTGTGAAGGAGATTGAGGACAAGATACGTGCGAAACACGCGGAGATCCGTGCGCTAAAAGCGTCGTCCATCGATGTTCTCAGGAAGCAACTTATAGAGAAGAACGAGGCTGAGGTCAAGACACGCCGCGACACGCTCAAGAAGGGAATCGACGATGACCTCGCCAAGAAGGAGCGTGAGCGCGAGGAGATCCTCGATGAGATGCGCCGCAAAGGCGATCAAACAGTCGCGACGGCCCGCTCGCGTCTCGAGGCGGATCACAAAAAACAGCAGGAGGTCAAGGCGACCTTCAATGCGAAGCTGCGCGCCGGCGCGGAGGCGGAAGTGCAGCGTCTCGAGAAGGAACTCGCCGAGGCGGAGGCGCGGCTACGCGAGGCGGAACAAAACAACACCACGCCCTCCGGATCCGCTGCAGCTTCCACTGGTCCGGGCACTGCTGCTGCAGCGGAAGCGGAGGTGTCCGTCGACGCGCTCACCGCCGCCATCGTTGCGGTGGAAGCGGAAGCGCACAGCGCGGAGACCCAGCACAAGGACCGCATGGCGAAGCTCAATGTCGAATACACGGTGAAATGCGACACTGTGCGCTCACAACTGAAGCGCAAAGAAAAAGAGGCCCTGGAGCAGAGCCACACAAGCCACACCACATCAGTGAATACGCCACTGTCGACGACGTCCCTGAGCCGAGAGCAGTCGCCGTCCGCTGGTAATTCGAATGTGGACACACAAAAGTTGGAGAACGTCGAGGCTACCCTCAAGCGCGAGCTCGACGAGGCGAAGTCTAAGTACGAGCAAGAGACAGAGGCACTGGTAGCGAAGGCCAAGGCCAAGGCTGCCGCTGACGCTGCACGGAGCGCGAAGAAGAGCCAGGACGCGTCCGGTGTGGCGGAGAACGCCAACGTGTCTTCCACAAGCGGCTCTCCAACCACATCGACGGCGCCGCGCTCACCGCAAGAGCAGCGTGCGAAGGATGCAGAAAACACACGACACATTCTGTCTTTGAAGCAGCTCGAGACAAAGCATGAGCAGATGGTTCGACAGATCCGCGAGAGGCACCACAAGGCTCTCACGTCCACCAAGCGTCTCGACCCACGCACCGCAGCCAACTATGCAAAAGAGATGACAACACGTAAGCGCGCTTGGTTGACGGAGCACCCCGCCCCACAGGCCGAACTGCCTGAGCTGCCGCCGATTCCTAAAATGGTGTCGCTGATGGGGGACATGCCGGCTGTGGAGCCACCCTCAGAGGAGGAGCAGAACGCCTACTTACAGGAGCGCCTCATCGCCATGCGTGAACTCTGGACCGAGGAGGAGGAAGAGGCGAAGAGGGCACTTACGGAGAGGAAACGTCGCGAGCTCGACGCGTTCGCGGAGAGGTACCGCACAGAACAGTTGGAGCTCACCAAAAAGCGCGTGGCTGCGTACGAGGACGAGCTCCGTGCGAAGCTCAAAGCCGCCGCACCAACCGCGGCTGCCACCGTCAAATCCACAGCTGCGGGCGCGTCGCCTGTGGCCGCCATCTCACCAGCGGAGCTCGCCTCCCTCAAGGCACTGGAAGAGGAGCTGGGCAGACTCAAGGAATCACTGAGCGCGGCTCGTGCAGAGGCAGCAGCGGCGAAGACGGCGTTCGAAGCGGAGAGAGCCGCCCTGCGCACACGCATCGCCACAGCTGAGCGTCAGCGTGACGCCGCCAAGTCGACGCCGTCCGCGGCGACCGTGAAGCTAGCCACATCCAATCCCGACACCCCACGCGGGTCGACAGCGAAGGAACCCATCGTTGTCTTCGAGCAGGACTTTGCGAATTACATCTCGAATGAGGAGGCTGCGGCAGCGGAGACTGCACTTAAGGACAGGTATCAGGCGGAGCTAGCCCGTCTGAAGGCCGCGGCGGCTCAGGAAATGGAACGCTATGAGGCAGCACTCAAACAGCTGGCGGAGGCACGCGAGAAGCATCCGCAGCAGCTCCCGCCCCCCGCACCGACGTCGGCCGCGACACCACTGAATCGTTCCGCCATGGGGACGGAGGAGCCGGTCGGGACTGGCGCCGCCCACCCACTCAGCGCGACCCCGGTGCTCGCTGGCGTGTTCACGCCCACTCTTGTCGGACAGACACCGATCATGACCCGTGCACGCAGCATGGGAAGCGGCGGGCTGAGCAGTGGTGGTGGTGGTGCGCCTCTCTTTGGCAGCCGCACCAGTCAGCCGGGGAATGGCAGTCTCAACGCCAGCTCCATCCATCCTGGCTCCGTTGCGCCGTTCCTAAGCCCGCATAATCAACGCGTACCAGAATTCCTCACCGACGATGTGGATGGTGACGCCGATGGTGCAGGTCTTCCCGGTCGTGTGAGCGGCGTGATTGAATCGAGTCCAGTACCCCACACGGAGGAACACGTTGCCTATCCACGTGATGAGGTATACGAGGAGCGCTTGCGGACGGTACAACTCGCCCTGCGCGCCAGGCGAGGCACACTGCGTGCACGACAAACGCGGCTAGAGGGTCTACGTGAGGAGTGGCGCCGCGATATGGCCGCGTGCCGCGCGGCAAAAGATCGCTCTCAGGCGCGCGTGCTGAAAAAAGCCAAACAGGCGCTCGAAGAGCAGGCGCGTGGGCTCAACGAGGCGGTCACTGAGACCAAAGATGCTGGTCAACAGCTCAAGCAAGAGAGACAGCGTTACGAGGCGTACTTGGTCGGTGGCCCGGCCGCGGTGGAGCGGCGTGATGTGCTCATGATGATCGAAGAGGTGGCGAACAAGACCGCCGCGCTCGAGCACGTCCTGTTGGACCACCCTCGTGATCATCCCACCTCACGCTCACGTGTCCGCGCGGGTTCTGCGCGCACACACGCTCGCGATGCAGACCGTCCGTCCGACTCACTTTTCAACCGCGATCTCTCCCGTGGCTCTGGTGGTGGCCGAAGTGCGAGTGCCAGTGCGGGCCCGACGCGCACACATCGAAGCGATAAGGCCAGTCCACCGCTACAACAGCAACACCGACAACCACGGCACGACGATGAGTGGCTGTGAGAACGCGTTTAAAGATAACGCGTGGACAGCTGGGACTACGAAGACAATCATGCGGGCGCGAATGGACGACCAAGGATGCCACAAGCCCTCAAACAGGTTTGCTGACAAGAGCAGAACGCGCGCTTAGATGACGTTCTTTTTTTTTTTTTCTCCCTGTTCAGTTGTTTTCCGACTCCCACCCTCGCTTTATCACACCCGAAAAGGCGCAAGTGAGGCATTTAGACCGTACGTCTCACGAGAGCCTTCTGACCTCGATCCGAACGTATCAACACAGATAGACGGAGGAACAGTGCGAAATGACGCCGCTTACACGGTGTGCGCTCGGTTCTTCGCGGAGCACTACACGAACCGTCCCTTGAACACAAGTACACAAGTCATAGTCGTGACATGGTGCATCCCACGCTTATTTTTTTTTTTCGTTTTGTTATCGGCCCGTGCATCTCACCCCCAAACCTGTTGAAAGACAGAAACACTGCTTTTCAGATGTGATAGGGTAAAACAACACGACACTCCACCTCGTTGCACCTCTCACCTACTTCTGTTATTTTTTATCTCGATTTGTTTTCAAGTTATTTCGAGAGTATATTCTCACTCCTACCGTTTTTTTTTTCTGTGTGTTTTTCTCCGACGTGGGTTCATAGCGAGCTTATTGCGACACAGACACAGACACAGGCAACACTCACTCGTATTCTCTACACTCGGGCACACACACACACACTCTTCCCTCTCTCAACTCACTTGTGAGATCGGACGAACAACAACAACAACAAAAGAGTCGTTGCGGAGATGGGCGTCCCCAAGTTCGCCTCCTGGCTTACGCAGAAGTATCCTGACATGGTGCAGGACAGCTGCCCTGACAATGTGCACGGCCTCTACGTGGATCTGAACGGACTCATTCATCCGTGCTGCCATGACGAAGATGACCCAACCGTCGCTCAGCGTCCGGAGCCTGAGAAGCTCCGTCAGATCTGCCTTGCGGTGGAGACCCTTGTCGTCACGACGCGCCCGCGCTCAGTTGTCTACATCGCCATTGATGGCGTGGCGCCGCGTGCGAAGATGAACCAGCAGCGCTCACGTCGCTACATGAGCGCCGCGGTGTCCATGGGCACCGTCGAATCGGTGGTGACGGAGGCTGCGGCGACGCCTACAAGCGGCTCGGTGGCCGTCGCGAGCATCGAGAAGGAGTTTACAGAAGAGGAGCGCGCCAACGCCGAGGGCGAGATCGACGCGCTGCAGGAGGCGCTTGCGGCTGACCCGTTATACGGTGGCGCCCCAACCGCCCTTGACGCGGCAGCATCAACGCCTCTCCTGCCAGCGGTGGACGCACTTCTCGACGACTTCGCCAAGGCCAAGCCCGCACCAGCGTCTACCGCCGCCGGCGTCGCGCTCCCCGTCGCGCCTCTTCTCAAGAGGGACGAAACGGCGTTTGATAGCAACTGCATCTCACCGGGCACGGACTTCATGGAAAAGGTCAGCATCACCATGCGCGATTTTGTCGAGAAGAAAATTCAGCAGGGCGATGCGGCGTGGGCACACCTGACGGTCGTCTTCTCCGACTCGAATGTGCCTGGCGAAGGCGAGCACAAGTTCATTGACTTCCTCCGGACACAGTCCTCGTTCGCGGGCTTCAATCAATCTATGGGCTCGCATGTCGTCGCAGGCCTCGACGCCGATCTCATTTTCTTGACGCTCTCACTTCACATTCCGCGGCTCGTTATTCTTCGCGACAACGGTCGTCCGTCCTCCTTCGACAAGGATACGATGGAAGGCCCCCAAAAGGGAATGGGCCAGCATGCGAAGGCGACGTCTGCCTCCAGCTCTGATGATGGCGAGGAAGATACGGAGGACCAGACCGGCGAGGCTAGCCGCACTGACAATGTGCCTGTCGCAGCGGTCCACGTGGAAAAGGACCTAAGCTACGAGTACTACGATATTGACACCGTCGGTGCGTCGCTGATTTCCGAGGTCTACCAGCTGTGCCAAACAAAACAGTTTCGTCTGCACAAGTCTGCCTTCTGGTCTCACGGTGAGCTGACCTCGAGCAGCGGCTACGTCTACGATCGCGTCGCCGGCAAGGCCGAGGGCGAGCGCAAGAAGAAGCCACTCTCTGAAGATCCCCTATTTCATCCGTGCACGAGCTCGTGCAATGCGAAGATCATTGATGACTTCATTGTCATGGCCATGGTAGTTGGCAACGACTTCTTACCGCGCCTGCCCGCGGCGTTTTGCGGTGAGAGCGCGATCGACTCCGTTCTCGAGATGTACGTGGGGGACGTCCTGCCCTACGGCTTCCTCACGCTGGGCACTCATGAGATAAACCTGCTTCAGCTGAAGCGGTTCTTCTCTTCATTTGCCAAAGTGGAGGCGGTGAAATTCCGCCAGCATTGCATTCAGACGGGTTCGATGACGGCCGAAGAGGCGGCGACGACGCTGCACTCCGCAGCGGATGATCGCTGCTGGCGCCAGATCTACTACGCGACCACGTCCATCGGGCCCGACAAGATCAACGAGGCGTGTAAGTCCTACATCGAAGGCCTCCGCTTCGTCTGGCGGTACTACAGCTCGACGTCGACACAGGTCAGCTGGTCGTGGTACTACCCGTTTCATCACGGGCCCCTCTCTGTGGACCTCGCCGAGTTCCTTGCGCGCATGGGCAGCGACGTGCAGGCGCGTCTGGCCCCGCCCGCGCTGGAGCGCGACCCACCGGATACGATTTCGCAGCTTCTCTGCATTCTGCCGCCGCGGAGCAAGCGACTCGTGCCTGAGATTTTTCGGCATTTCATGTCGAGCCCTCCGGAAGACCTGAAGGACACCTTCCCCCGAGAGTGGCTTGTCGACTACACCTCTGCGTACGGTAAGGAACACCTCGCTGCCGTCATGACGCCATTCGCGAACATGTCGCGACTGCGCCAGCTTGTGACGGAGTTTAGTGGTCATCTCACCCCCGACGAGGCGCGACGTCAGAAGAGCGTCAATTTTCACATCATCCTCAAAAAGAAGGCGCCTGAAGAGACAAAGGCTGAGGGTGGCGCCGCTGCTGAGTCGACACCCGCTGTCGCAAAGGGAGGGGACAATGCAGCACGTCGCACACCACCACCCGCGACCATCTCCGACGCAGCCAATCCTGAACCCGAGAGCTTCGCTGTAAAGGGTGCAGGCGTGGGCCCGCTGACGCACAGGGAGGTCGCCTGGGATTTTCAGAGCGGCATCACGTACCAACTTCTACGCGAAACACCGCCGGAGATCAACCGACCCCGCACGTACTCGTTCACCATCCCCATTCCCGGCTTGACGGTGCTGGCGGACGGCTCAACTGTACGACCGAAGATCCGTCGCTACGGCCGCAACAAGAAAAAAGACGCTGACGCCGAGAAGAACCAGAAAAACAACGACAAGGAGACTCGGAAGGTCGTCGCACCGGTCTCACGCGGGCCCAACTTCGGGGCGTTTCTGATTGCGGTGGCGTGCGTGACCCTGTGCGTGACCTGCCTCCTGCCACGTTGTTGCACGTCGCTCGGCGTCAAGCTGCAGATCGTCGCCGCCTTCACCGCCGCACTTGGTCTCGCGTCCGTCCTCGGCCTCGCGGCCCCTGCGCCGAAAAAAGGCAGTGTCATTCAACGCAACACCATTCGCTTCACCTTCGTGGATTGGCAGTGTGCTCTCTGTCTCTCGCTCAACTTTTCACGCAACACGCGTTGCTTCCAGTGTGGGGCGCCGTACGACCCCGCGCGTTCTTGGGCGTTGTTCAGCCGTAAAAACCCGCCGACGCCGCCACTTATGGACCCGAATCACAGCCAGTATCTGGAGCGCTTTGGCATTGTGGCATAGCTAGCTATCACTGAAGAAAGGCCCTATCGACCAGTACTTTTTTTCTGTTGCTCAAACACCACTCTCCCCATATGCGTGTGTGTGTGTGTGTGTTTTGGTGCCCATGAGCTTCCCTGATGGAACAAAAGAGAACGAAATCGCGAGAGAATAGGCAGAGCTCACGAACGCGAGCGCCGTCGTGCACACATCTCATTAAAGAGCGAAAAGCAGGTGTTGAAGGCGGGCTCACTGGCAGATCTTGTTATGGCTTCGTACCGCATGAACGTGTCGGTCCTCATTGACGCACGCCACACAACTCGCATCGACACTCAGACAAACGAAGAGGGGAAAAAGAAAAATAGAGATACCGATGGCATCCGTAGGAAGAGCTTCGGGTTTGTGCGTGTCTTGCGATCAGTGCAGTGAGGCACCTCTCTTCGCGACGTGCTCACGCGGTACCCTGTGTGGCACACAGACCCCTAAATATTACAGCCTTTTCGCAGTGTCAAACCGGTCGCAGAAGAGCAGCAGCGGCGACGACGACGAAGAGCAGAAGCTGGGTGGCCTGAACGACGTATGCGCTCACTGCTACATACCACGATCACACCTCTCCCCCGCTCTCCCGCTCTCGCACTTCCTTACTTGCATTCCCTCTTTCCGTACGAACGTTTCAATGATATCTCAGCGAAGCGCTCATCGTCACCGCGCAAAACGTTAAACACACACACACACACAAACAAAAAACCCGTTTTTTTTTTTTTTGCTGAACTTCCATTCGCTTCTCTCCTTGTTGATACTGACGGCATCATTCCGGTTATTCATCTCTCTCTTTTTTTCCTTTTTGTTGTTTTTCTTGAATTAAAAACACTCTTCCGCTAGTTTTTTTCTTTTCCTTTCTTTAGCGGTGATTGCCACGCGCCTCTGATCGGCTCTTCACGTGTCTCTTCTCACTTCTGCTTTGCGCACGGCTACACGGATCTTGTGTAGAGACATACACACCAAACAACAAGAGGCTGCCCCGCACGAACGGAGAAGAAACATCGCGTGAACGCGATCACACTACCGCAACAAAACGCACACACACACACACAGAGAGAATGAGTTATCAAGCAGACATGGAGAAAGGCGGCTCTATTCGCGAGTCCACCCAGCACGATATATCGGAAGCCACACTTCCCAGCCGTGAAGAGCTGCATAAACTGCGTGAGGACTTGTGCTCTCATGAGCTGGACCAAGGGCATCTTTTCGAAGGTTGGCCGGCGGACGCCAACGACTACACTGCCGAGCAGCTCAATTTCCTGATGGAGTTGTTCACCTTCAGTGACAGCTACCCAGGTGGCGTGCAGCAGTACATTCGCAATGGCCGACGTCTTCTCATCGCGGAGGAGCCCGCCAGTGCCGCAGCGACCAAGGACGGCACCGCCGACGGCGCAGACGACACGATGCGCTTTCAACAACCACCGCTGCTCTTCGACTCGCCGTCCGTCTTTGTACCGAGTGAAGCCCTCGAGGCTCTTGAGCAGGCGGCGGCTCCACTTCTCAAGAAGACCGTGTTCGTCCTGGTGGCAGGCGGTCTGGGTGAGCGTCTGGGCTACGCGGACATCAAGGTGAGCTTGCCGGTCGAAACAGCTACGGGCACGTGTTACCTGGCGCACTACATGCAGTGGGTGCTGCAGGTCGCCGGGCCGAACGCGCCCTTTGTCATCATGACCTCCAACGACACGCACACACGCACGGTGCAGCTGCTCAGTACACTCAGCATCACACAGCTGGACGTACGCATCGTCAAGCAGGAGACTGTCTTTTGCTTTTCTGATAAAGACGCGCACCTCGCCGTCACCACGGACAGCAAAGGTCATCCCGCTCTGCAGCGCAAGCCTCACGGGCACGGCGACGTGCATTCCCTTCTCTTCCTGACTAAAATCAAAAACAGCGCGGGCGAACTTGTCCCTCTGGTTGATCACTGGGTCGATGGCGGCTACGCGCACGTGTGCTTCTTCCAAGACACCAACGCCGCCGCCACCATGACGATCCCCGTCAGCCTCGCCATTAGCGAGCGTGAGGATCTTGATATGAATTTTACCTGCATTCCGCGTCAGCCGAAGGAGGCGATCGGTCTCCTGTGCCGCGTCCAGAAAGGCAACAAACCGTGGCTCGTGCGCAACGTGGAGTACAACGTCTTCGCCGAAGTATCCAACGATGTGGCTGAGCCTGGTTCGGCGTTCTCCCCGTATCCGGGAAGCATCAACACACTCGTGTACAAGCTCGCTTCGTACGCGCGGTTACTGAAAGAGTCGGACGGTCGCGTCCCAGAGTTCATCAATCCGAAGTGGGCTGACGATCAGCACACCGTCTTCAAGAAACCCGCACGCGTCGAATCCCTCATGCAGGACTTCGCTGAGTTTTTCAACGAAGAAGACTACCGCGTTGGTGGCGTCGTCTTTGACCGCTTCCTGTACCAAGCCGTCAAGAACTCGATTGAAGAAGCGACCAACAAGGTCAAGGCAAGTCTGGATCCGTACTGGGCTGGCAGCGGCGAGGCGACCTTCTACGAACTCGTCCGTCGTCGGCTGCGTGGCATCGGCGTCAACGTCGCGCACGGTGACACCAACCAGTTTGCCGTCAACGATGACTTGGACGTCTCTCTGTTCCCCATCGTCACGATCGACGCGTGCGCGGGAGGGGACGGCACCACAGCCGCACTGCGACGCGTTTTCCCCACACCCGAGAATGTGCATGTGACCAAGCGTAGTGTCCTGATCGTTGAGGGACGCGTGCGTATTGAGAGCTTGCAGCTCGATGGTGCGGTGAAGCTGATCGGTCCCAAGGATACGCGCAGCCCGCCACTCGTCATCTCCAACCTTGCCGTGTCAAACGGAAGCTGGTACGTGAGACCTGTGACCCCCGACGATAAGAACCCTGCTGACCGTATTCGTGGCTACGTTGTCGTGAAGGGCACGCTGCAGGTGGAGAGCGCGAAGCTTTAATCCCCACAAGACACAACAACAAAAAGGCGAAATTCGTTTCTCCGCAGATGTGTACTAAAGTACATTTTTCTTGTTTTCAACTCACAAAATTTCTTTTTTTTTCTATTGACTATGCTTCCCTGTGGTGTGCGTGTTCTCATTGCTAAGGGAAAAAAAACGACAAAAAAAGTCATTTTCAACGATTCACGATTCGGCGAGCGATGTCTATGATTGTATCTCTGCGGCTCGGCTCCCAGTGGATGTGCTTTCGCAACGGTGAGTCGGAGTCGTACCCGTTCCGTGTTGCCACAAGGTGAGAGGGACACTCATGCACATCTTGCCTTGTGTGGCTGGGCGTCACGTGTCGCGCACCGACCCAAACACATGTGGACGTGCAGAAAGCCAGCTGACTCCCTCTGCATCGTAGAGGACGCATTTCTCCCCTTTCTCTTTTGCATTCTCGTGTTCCTCTTTTTTTTTTTTTGTTTCTTTCTGCGTGAAGGAATGCCTGTTGTGCTACGCATCGGCACACTCGTTAGCTGTGCGGCACCGCCCGTCATTCCCTCTTCCGACGCGCAGGAGACACCACAGTTGAAGCGTGGGCTCTGTGGTCTTCTCTCGCCCCTTGTCACGGAGACAGTGAGTGCACCGCTCGGCCCCGCTACACTCACCTCACCTGTGGCGAGTCCCAATGCATCCATTGGGGGTTCCTCCTCACGACACAGCGGCCGTCTTCCGCTGAAGCGCCTCCTCCGGCGTAGCCGTGTCACTGAGGTCGACGAGCCCCACGCGGCCCCTGAGATGCTGATGCCGATGTGGTTCTCGCAGTATCTCTCGGAAGACACGACCTGTTCGACCGTCGTGAATGCGGTGTCGGCTGCCGTCGATGAGCAACTGGTGCGAGGCCGGCTCGCCACATCCGACGTGTACATCGCACTCGATGGCATGCCATCTTCCTGGGCGTTGAGGCGCTTCCAGAAGTCTTGTGCGACGTCATCTGCCGCGCTGCCGTCGGCGCACGCAGAGAACGCTGAGGACGCGGCGCCAGGGAGTTCGAAACAAGACTCAAAGAAGAAGTACAAAGGAGCGGGGACAACGAAGAAGGAGGCTGAGGCGTCGAAAAAGACAAGAAAAGGGCGAGAGAAGAGGTGCAGCCGCTCATCGGCGTCATGTGACTCCACCTCATCTTCTTCTTCTCACTGCGCAGGTGGTCGTGGTGCGCGTCGTGACTCGGTTCCACACGAGGCGATGTCGTCCGCGTGGTGCCTCTGCTTCCAGGATGCACAAGGTGTGTTCCGCTACTGCGGCCGGTACACGCCCTCCACACGCGATACAGCAACGGCGACCAAGACGCGTACCAAACGATCGGCCTCATCTTCTACGAAGGCAGGCACCGTCGGCGCGTCCACGGCTCCGCTCGGCGAGGACGAACCCGACGTCTACCTGACGCAAGTCCCCTTCATCGCAGAGGCGTGCGTCAAGGCACATCGTCGACTGCGGGCTGTTGTCGCCGCGACTGTCGAGGCCGTAGACGCACACACTCATAGCTACCACCACAAGTTGTCGCAAGACGGAGAGCGCGCGATACGCGAGCGTCACAACGCGGCGTCCGAAGCACCGTACACACTCGGAGACTCGCAGCTGGAGGCCTTCACAAGCCACGCCTCTGCAGGCCGGCAATCGCTGAGTGGCGCCGTGGCGCCGTCTTTATTGGCCGGCTTGGCCAATTCGGCGGATGAGCCAGAGTCTCTCACGCACGCGCGCTTCACCACCGATGTCCAGACGCTTCATTTTCTTGCGCAGCCCGCCTCGCGACGACCAAGCGCTGGTCTGGGTGCGGACGCGGGTGATACACATGCGACGCTGCCATCGCCCCGGCGTTATTCGCACGGCACGGCTACGCAGGGGCACAGACGTACACCCAAGGATCTCAAGTTCGCGATGCTCTACGGCGTGGTGCTGCCTCTGCCTGTTCTCCTCATGCTGAACCCCTACGTTTCCGCGGCAGAGGGAACCTCGACACATCGGCGCAGTCGCTGGCGTCGTCACGAGACGTTCACATGGGCGGCTGCCGCACACTCGCATCCCGCCTCGCCCGCCTCGCCCAACGCTGCGCGCCGTCCTTGTGTCGACACGAAGGGGAGGCGGCCTCGAGCAGTTTTCGCGGTGTCTGAGCCGGTGGAGATACCGCCCCTATTCAATCGGGACCCCGTGTTTTTACCGAAGCGGAGCGCCACACGCACCAAGGCGGTGGCTCTTGCGGCAGACGCAGCGGCACATCGGCGGACCTCACGTGTCTCACAGACGGCCACGAGTGATCTGACGAGCACCGAAGGCAGCAGCAGGCGCACGGGCGGTGGCGGGCCTGCGGATCGCACATCTCTCACCCAACACCACAGTAGTCCTCTGATGCCGGGTGGGAGTGAGGCGTACACAAGACCATCCACGCCAGCGCAACACGCCAATCACGGGACCTCGTCACCACAGCGGGAAGCAGCTCTTCACGCTCTTCCACCTCTCTCGCCGCACTTGGTGGCGCACAAGGTTGCTGGTGATGCCTCACCACACGCACCACCCCTCCCGCTACAAGTCGCAGCGGAGGTAGACGCGCACAAAGCCCTCATCGCCCCCCAGTCACATCTCCGCAACGTCCACATCGGCGAGAGCAGGGGGACGGCGCGGCCTGCGGCGGACCATTCCGCTGCCGCCGCGACGTGGCTCAGCGAGGTGTCCGACGCACGCTTCACACAGGCGTACGCCGCGGCACGCAAGCGTCTCGCAGAGGCACATCAAGCGTACGGCGAGTCCGTCACGCAGCTGCAGGACTGTCTGATGTCCATGGACATGGCCACGGGCGAAGAGCAGGACGACACGAACAAGTGCGACAGCGGTGGCACGTCGGGCGATCGCCCTGGCGAGGCCGCGATCTCTCTCGATTCAGGCATGCGTCGCGCGCTGGCGCAGTGGCGTTTACTATGGCTCGTGCCGCCGCCGATTTCCGCGTCCACTAAGGTGTCTGCCGCCATACCGCGATCCACCGATGGGCGTGAGACGCTGAATTCTCCCTCGCCAGTCTCATCGATGTCCTCTCCCTTGCCGGATGCTGATTTCCACACACTCCACGGCCTCGTTCGCCGGCAACTGCAGCTAACAGAGGAGTTAAAAGCGTGTGACGAGGCGGAACGTGAGGCCGAAACACTGCGCATGCTGATACACGTGTACGAGCAGGATCTGGCGGCATCGCGTGAGCGACAGCTGGCGCTTCACTCGGCTGTCCGAGTCCGCTGTGACGAGAGTAGCGTATGAGCGAAGACACAAAGAGTCAAAAAGCAACAACAACAGCAACAACCGGGCGTCATGCACCGATGAAACAGCCGTCGGCGAACGGGCTATCCTCACACCTCGCTTATTTCTTTGCTCTGGCTGCACAGACTGCTGTCTACTTGGTGCGCATGCGTTTCTGTGATCACAACAGGGAGGTGCCCCACTACACCACCCTCTCTACTCACCCAAGCCGCACCCTAGTAGCTGTACCAAGCGTGACACACAAGTCACAGGTGTCGCAAGAACTCTTCTCAACGTTGTTCCTTTTTTATAAACATTGCACGATTCTTCTCTCCCAATTCACTGCTTCCTCCTCCCTCTCCGCAGACGCTTGCTGCCGTGTTGGGAACCGAAAAGGGAAAAAAAAAGAATATATCAAGTCGACTGTTTGTGGAAACAGTTTCTCCCACTCAAAGACACACACACACACACACACACACACGCGCAGGGACACACATCGTTGATGCAGACGTACGCCTGCGTGGTACTTCTCGATGCGATTTCACTAAGTGACGACGCGCCGGCAACGACTGAGTGCCTCGAGGTGGACATCGCCCTTTGTGCGGACACCACCGTCGCCGGAATCATCGAGGACTTGCACTGCGCGCTTCTCGATATGAACTACTCGAGCACGGTGCGGCTAGATCACCGCGCGGCACTGGCCCTAGTCATCGACAATCGCGTTGATTGCGGCGTCGACGGGAATGACCGAGTCGACGACAACGACGATGATCAAGAGAATCGTCTGTGGACCCACGTCTCGCCACAGGGCTGGGCCGCAGCCGTGGCCAAGGGTGAGTCAACCGGCGTGGCGCTCTGCGGTAACACGCGACTCTTAGAGAACTCCATCGTGCTTGCCGCGTTGGATCGCGCGCTGCTGACGTCGTCATCCGGCGTTGTCTTCCGCGTAGTGCCCACCCCTGCGGTGGCCACAGCGACGGCGATAGACACCACTACCCCCGAACTGCGCGCGCTCACCGGGCGGAGACGGACGCCTCTTCCGGCGACCGACGACGACGAGACTGTGTCGGGTCAAAGTGGCACACACCGCGCTGTGAACTCTTCCAATCAAACGGGTGGTGGTCGCACTGCGGGTGAGCCGCTCAGCGACACGGGCGTCGCGCGTGAGGGGCCTGATGTCACACGCGCGGGCTCATATTCTACCGCACCGCACAGCGGCAGACCTGCGAAGGACGCAATCGCGGGCTCGACAAAGGCGTGGACCTCGCCGTGCACGTTGTCCACCGCCGCACCTGCGGTGAGCACGTTCGTCATCGTGCGCGGCCCATCGCCCTTCGACACGCTTCAGTGGACGGACCCCGCGCAGGGCGGCCAGGATGCGGATGACCACGCTGTGCACGCGCGACGGCAGGTCAGCACGCTGCCCTCGGCCTCACCTGAGGAGGTCCGTGTTGCCCGTCAGACACTGCAGGCTGCCCTGCAACGCGAACTCCACGCGCTCAAGGACATCTTCACGTGCGCCGCTGACCTCCCAACGCGTGCCGATTTACCCTTGCTGCGGCACCAGGTGCTGACGGCGATGGCGGAGGAGGCGGCCCTTTGCGAGGGCGAAGCTGCGCGGCTGCACCACTGCCTCACGCACGCGCGTCGCTGGCAGCGCGAAGCGGTGGAGCGGGCAACCGCACAGGTCCGCGCACTCGAATCGCAGCTCGCGGCGCGCCGCTGTCATCAGAGCGTGGCTTCGCAGCTCCGCACGCAGCTGGCGACGCTCCAAAGCCAGCTCGAGCGTCATCGCGCACAAGAGGCACATATGCTGCAGGCGCTGGCAACACCCTCGCCCCGGTCGCGAGGTGCGGCGGCGCCTCTCGGTCACAGCATGAGCGGAAACGGTGAGGACGTCGAAGATACAGATTCAGACGATGACGGCTTCGCCATGCCAGAGGCTGCATCCGCTGTAGACGCCGCGCTCCAACGCGCACTACGGGGCTCTGCTGTCAGCGCATCGCGAGAGCGCACAGACGAGAAGCCAGCGAATTCCTGCAACGCGGGCTGCGTCTTGGCCTCGAGTACATCGGACTCAGATAGCGATGACGCCGCCAGCCACACGTCCGACCAGAGGACTCACCCACCGCCGCTCCCTCCTCCGCCCGCGGCACATCTCGCATCGACTACACAAGAAGCGTGGACGTCCACGCATGACCAGAGCACTGTCACGACGACTTCCTCGTCGAACGGCGAGCGAGTGCATCAGTCGCCGTCGCAGATGTCGTCGTTGGCGCCTCATCACGCCACGGATGCGCATCACATACGCCCTCGTCCGCGTCCTACCGAAAAGCCCGCACAGGGCACCACAGCAGTGGCGCCACTGACCTCAGAGCCCCCGCGAGGATGGCAGCGGCTCCAGTCCTCGTTCGCTGGCGATGTGCAGTTCTCGTCCTCTCCTTCTTCAAGTGAAGACGACGACGGCTACGAGGGTAGTACGAGTGAGGACGGTCTCGACGCGGAGTTGGGCACACTTCACCAGTTGACATCACAGCTGAGCGCACACTTCCGCGCACCCGCGGCGGACCCGGAGGAGCGCCATCACCTCCTCAGTCAAGTGCGAACACTGCGGCAGCGATTAGACGCCAAGTCCGCGCACGCCGCTCACCGCGAGCCTCTTCGTCGGCGTGACACGCCGGCACCGCCGCTGTCGTCACAGCTTCATATAGTATGAACCGTCCTCGGCGAAGGCGTCAGGGTACCTCTCTCTCTGTTTGTTTGTTCTGTTTCCTCATGTTCTCTCTGCGCATGGTTGTTCATCGGATGCACATGCTCTTCTTTTTATGTTTTCCCCCTCGCTTTGCAGCCTTCGTTGAGAAGGATATCGGGCTTGCTGTCGACACCCCAAAACGTGCCGCCACCATGCCACCCAGAGGCGGTTCGCATACTGCGCTGGGCACGCACTGCACTCACACGTACTTGACACACCAATGGTCACTCCTATACTTACCTCCCTCTCCCTTGGGTTGTTTTCCGAACACGCGATCACACACTCTCCCTCCCACCGTGTACCTCTCCCTCTTTCTGCTGTATCCTCGTGTCTCTGCACTCGTGATGGCTTGGCACCTCTCATGGAAGTCTTCTTCGACACGGACAGCCCACACGATTCTTTTCGCTTGCCTTTTCTCCCCTTTGTCCCCACTCGGCTACCTTGGCCGCACCCTACTGTCTCCACTCTCGTTCTCGCTCACCCCCACACGTATACCCGTGCCTGTCAATATGTTCTCGTGGTGGAAGCAGCTAAAGATACCTCACACAGGCACGGGGTCAAGTCCCGACGAAGCAGACGGCGCGTCACGGCACAGAGGAATGCGCGAGACGGGCACACTGCTTGCTGCCGATCCGTACAGGAAGTGTGATAGTGTGACGACACGGACAGGTCTGGCGCTGTCGACGGTCACTTCACAAAGCTCCCTCTCCTCGTGGGTGCCACTGGTTCCCAACAACCCACCATCTGTCAGCCGCGCGGGCAGCTACCGTCACCTCGATTTCATCTCTCCGCAGACGAGCGAGGCTGTGCACACCCAGTACCGATGGTTTCCGCCCTCCGTGACCAGTGCCGAATCGCTCGTCTCCTCCATCGGCAGCTTCACAGAGGTCTGCTCGCTCGATGGTTTGACAACCGCGGAGACTACTCACGGAAGAGTCGACGAGATCGAAAAGGCGGTACGAAGAAAAGATGAGGCCGAAGCAGAGCTCACCGTTCCAGCGACACCAGCCCAGCGCGTCACCGAGAAGTGTCTGTGCGCTTCTCTCACGGCAGTGGCCGCACTCTGCACGTGCACATGCTCACACGTCCACGAACGTGCGGTCTACGCAGAGCATCTCTGGCGTACCCTGCGGCACGCGCGGTCTGATTCGCCTTTGCCGATGTCCACGACCGGGACCGCGCTTCCTTTTCGCGTTGCTGGCGTGCTGTGGACGGCCACGTCGGTGCCTCTGCGGCTTGTGGAGCGCTGCGAGGGCACGACCGTCAACGTGTGAACTTCGCCAAGTCGCCCTTCGCTTCTGGGAAGGCCGTTGGTACTGATGCTGGCGCCTCCACTGCACACGATGCTCACCCTGTCGGTGATCGGTTTCCAATCGCAGCGTCACCATCGCGTGCATGGCGGCTCGATACGGTGCTCTGATCTAAACAGAGTACGCAGCCCCTCTCACGGAGCGTGTGCCGACACATGATGTGCAGTGTGATGGCGTTGTGTCGTCGGCGTATGCTTGGCTGTTCGTCACATTGTGCCGCTCTCTCTTTTCACGCACGAGAGCCTCAGATCTGTGGATCAAACGCCACGGAAAAGAGTGCCCTCTCTCCCTCAATTGCTTTTGCTCTGTGTGCGCTCGCACTCCTCCTGTCTTCTTGTTTCCCTATCTCGTTTGGTCCCTATTTCGCGCGTGCACAGTACAGTACTCGTCTCACTTTGTCTCTACACTGTTCACCTGTTCCTTTGTTGTACCTTCTTTTGAGACGTGCGCCTCTCCTTGCGTTGTATGCGGGCTTTTTATTTGTTTATCCAGGAAGAGTCACAAAGAAGGAATCAAAATACGTGTGTCGCGGCACCACACTGTGCTTTGATAACTCGTTTCCTTCTTCGTTTTTTTTTTTAGTTTTGTTTTCCTCATATACACATCGCTCACCGTCACGTACACCCTTTTCCTTACAATTCACCAGTAAAGGAACGACACACACACACACCCTCAACGAAGAGATCACAGCACCACTCACTCCACATCAATTGTTGCTGTCACTCTCATCACCCCATCTTCTTTTTCTTTTTCTTTTCCCACCCACCTCACGGCTCGCTTCGATCCACGTTACTTTTTGTGTCAAACGCAGTGCTTCTCGTTAGTTTTGCGAGCCGTATCGCACGCCATCACTCTCCGCCATGCACGCTCCTTCGCAGCAGTGTCACGCTCTTTTGGCACACGACAAGGCACAAGAAAAGCCCGGATGGTCCACGGACGCATGAGTTTAAGCTGGTCACTACACAAGTCTTTTTGTTTTTGCTTTGACGAGAGGTACCCCTCTCTTTTCTGGCACATCGACGCGCGCTCTCACATACTTCATCTCTGCTCTGCTGCCGCACCGCTCGGCTTGTCTTTGGTAGCGTATGTGGTGAGTGTGCCTGACAGACATCGCGCCGAATCTTCTCCATGCGTGCCGTGGGTGCGGTTGGCCCACGGTGCACCCCCAACTGTACATCTCACCTCTCACCTCCCTCGCACCTCCTTTTTTTTTTTTCTGTGCGCTTCTTGTTTGGGACGTGCTCGCACTCGCGAACGTCTGCACGCCCCGTGTCATGCGAACGAAATCAGCGCGTAAGTAGATCATCTACCGAATCGAAGTGATAGCGGTGCCTCCTGCTTTTTCTTCTTTTTGTTCTTGTGTCCGTCGTGAACATTCTTCAAAGAGTCCGAATGTCTAGGCGGAAGTTTTTGGAAAACATGCGCCTCGATACGCGCAACAGCGACGTGGATAGCCGCCGTGAGAGCCTCATCGCCTCGCCTTTGACGACGGAGAAGAAGCCACCGTCGCACGCAATCGAAGCACACCCACATGGCGAGGCCGAGGTAGCCGCAGACGTGTCTGACCGTGCGCTCTTCACCTCGACGACAGAGAGCCACTCACCAGCTAGTGACCCCGATGAGCCGACAAGGGGAGCTTCGACGGAGAGCGCGGATGCGGATGTACCTTCCCCGCCCTGTGCGGCTGCCGCGGAGGAAGAGTTACCTCATCTCTTCAAGGCACGTACACGGAGCAACACGATTCCATTCAACTACCGTGCGCCCCCCGCTTCACCCGATGGAAGCGCCGAAGACGCGTCCGGCATCGCTGCTGCTGCGCAGCCGAATACGCCACCGAAGCCGACTTCCGCGGTGGAGTCGATAGTCAACGGTTGTGGCGCCGTTTCTCCGCCCTCACCGCCCGGGCCACCTGTCGTGACGCACTCGCTGCTGACCGAGTCGCCGCACTCGTCCCCGCGGACGGCGCGACCTGGTGGTAGCCGTGTCCCCATCGGCCCTGTCCCTATTCCCCGTCTCGAAGGAGACGACGCGGTTTCTCCACACGATCACACAACGAGCGTGCACCAGAGTCCACGCGATGTTGATGGTGATGGTCTGTCGAGTGCGAAGGACACCCCACGCGCGGGTAGTGCTGAGGGTGCGTACGGTCACTACATGCGCCGACGCAGTGCCGAAGCTACGAGTCCGGATGGCGTCGTACGCCAGTCATCGCCGCCGGCTGTTAGTCCTGCTGCAGCGACGACGATGGCAGGTGCGACGGCACCCGCTACGTCCTCGTCCCCCTCATCTCCCCACGCACTATTGCCATCAGGGCTTGGCGCAGGCGCACTCGAGTACCGCGCGCGGAGCGGAAGTATCACCCGTGTCGAAAATACGCTCGTCGCCGTGCAGATCGAGCTCGCGCGGGAGAAGAAGCACAACATCGACGCGGAACAGCGCCTGCAGGCGTTGACACGTGAAGTCGAAGCGCTACGTGCAGAGAACACGCGGCTCTCGGCGGCTCTCGGCTCCGCCGCGCGGCGTGGGAGCGATAGTGTCGAGCGGTCAGAGAAGCCCGTGGCTGCGTCCGGCTACACTGAAGAACTTGAAAAGTCTGTTCAGCACCTGTCGAAGACCCTTGTAGCCAAGGATGCCGCCCTCGCCGCGTGCGAGGAGCGCATTCGTCTCCTTGAGCACCGTCTTGCCGATCAAGTGCTCGCAGGCGGTAGTGCTGGAGAACTCGCACCGCCTCCTCACACTTACTCGCCTGGCTCGACGACGCCGCAGACACACGTGATGCGATCGTCATCCCCTGCCACGAGCCTTCCACACGTGCACGAGGTGAGGGCCGAAGCGCTTCGCCCTTACGACTCCCGCGCCGACGCGCCACCGACGGTACACACCGTCAGCTCCACCAGGGTCGATCACACTGGCGCCTCCCGCGAGGTCAGCTTGGCTCTTGCGCGCCGCGTGACGGACACGCGCCTGCTTCACGGCAGCCAAGGCCAACAGGCCGGCGAAGTCAACCCGTCGGATTCGCCTGCCCCGGACAACATTAGTCCGCGTCGTCGAGCAAACTCCGCCGTCCGACCCGTGCGGCGCAGCACCGCAGCCGCCACGGATAGTCGCGATCGCGTGGCGAACGGACAGGACGCGCCTCGGCGCGGCTCTGTTGTTCGACGCAAGGGCTCTACGGCCAGTGCACTCGATCGTTGCCCCAGTGCGAGCCAGACAGATAGGACGACGCCTGCGGCAGTCGCCTCGGCGCGACCACCCCGTAAAGGCAGTGTCTCCTCCGCTGTCAACTCGAGTGTCAATGAAAGCGGTGCATCAATTGCTTCGTCGACGGCCGTAAAGCGCCGAGTGAGCGTTTCTGGACCGCGTGCCTCACCTCTGCGCCGCGACTCTGCGGCGCGACGACAGCCCAGTGTGTCGTCCCGTCCCGGCGCGGACGGTGCGGCGGACGGTGCGATCTCTGGCGCCTCTGAAAGGTGCGGTAGCGCCCGTCGACGCGCGTCAATCAGCAGCGTCAACGCGACGTCGGCGCCGCGTCGTGCGTCGGGTGCGCATCCGGTGCAGCTACAACGCACGCCGAATGTGGCCTTGCAGGATGGGAGCGCGCCGCCGCGTAAGTCGATGATGGCCTCTCACGTGACGCCGTACCGCGGCAACACGTCGCCCACCCGCTCCGTCGCCCCGAGCATGCGATCGACGACGTCGACTCGCTCTCGTCCGCAAATTTCATTCAACGCGAAAGACGACGTCACGACCATGAAGGGCACGACGACGACTGTTGTGTTTCGAAGCCGCTCACCCGCCACGATGGATTTCACTCCCTCCCGCTCCCCGTACAATAGTGCGCTGACGCCTGAACGCGATGCACAACCGTTCGTGTCGGAACACTTCTCGGAAACAACGTACCACCCCAACCGCCTGGTTCGCACGCCGCAGGAGGCCCCGTTGGGAGACACAGCACTGGGACGGACCACCACAGCGCCAGACGCCGAAGCGATCGCACACGGTCACGCAACAACGGAGCCCCACAAATTTCACATGTAAATACTCGACGCTTTCTTGTGTGTGTGTGTGTCTCCCCTTTACGTCCAGTCGTTGGTTTTGCGTGCTGTGCGCCGTCTCTGAGTATTAGCTGAGCACTGTCGTTTGGCAATGGAGCGTGCTTCGGTGCGAATAGAAATGCCTTTTTTTTTCTTTTTCACGGTGCATGCACCGAAATCGTTGCTCTCTTGGGTTGCTTTTTCCACTTCTTCTTCTTTGTCACAGGGGTGCTCCCTCTTCCTCACCGTTCTCTGTTCTCTTACCCTCTCGTTCTTGCGGTTCTTCTCAACCCCCCCCCCCCCCGGGGAGGGGGAGGGGTGGGAAGGGCTGATGGTCACTGTGATCTTGTACTATCCCAATAACAATCGCCAGATTTAACAACTAGACAATTCTGAGGCTATTACCGTGCGCCTCGAGCGTTCACCTCTTTTGCATACGAGCCAACGAACCGAAAAAAAAAAAAGAGCAAACAAAATCGAAAACAAAAAAAAAGTATACTATCCGCACGCAGTATGATCGGTCTGCACGCCAGCGGTGAAGAAGAGACCGCTCGGTGAGCAGACTGTACCAGAGGCGCTGATCTAGTGTTTTTTTTTTTTTCGGTTGCCTGCGGATCGCAACACGGCACCTCTCACTGACCACGAGAGTGGCATGCCGTACGGCGCTCCTCCCTCTCTCTCTCTCTGCACATGCGTCCGCTGCGACGTGGCGTTGTCACTTCTGTCCTATCGGCTCCCCTCGCTCTTCCACCGTCTATTGCTGTCTTGCTGAAACGACGCGGACCACTGGCTTGACGGACGGCATCCTTTTCTTCTCGTTAGTACTCGGGCACGTCACCAACCCACTCTCGCACATCAAGCGCTGACCTGTACCCTGTAGATTTACCGCGCCATAGTGACGCCTGCGACGTTGCGTATAGTTTCTCACCCCCTGTGTGTGTGTGGTTTTTCTTTTCGCGGTCACGTCGCGTCCTTCACTGCTCTTCGCTCAGCGTCGCTTGTCGTATCGTATCTTCAGCGCCTCTTTTCATCTCTATAACCCTCCGCGCACTTCTTCTGTTTTTTTTTTCTTGCTTCGTATTCCTATTGTTTGCATCGAACTCTCTTCGACCTCTACTTCCTTTGCTGCTCATCAAGTGCTGTACAAGTCTATCCATTCAAAGCGAAACGACTGCTTGTCCTTCTCTCTTGATCGCGGTGTGACAAGAGACTACGCGAGACAAACAATAACACGCACAAAAAAAAACTTAGAGGGTTGCACAGGGGAAAATAAGTGATGAGCACCCCCTCTTCCAGTCAGCGCGCGCCAGCGCGAAGTGCATCACCTCGTGCACGGACGGCTGTCATCAGCCCGTTCATCACGATTGAACCGGACTACTTGACTTTTCCGCCGCCGCACCACGGCAGATGCATACAGAACGTCGTGTACTTCTACAACACGGCCACCGTTCCGTGTGTCTACAAGCTACGCAGCCAGAATCCAGACCGCTACATCGCCAAACCGCACGTGGCAGTGGTCGCACCCAAGTCGGCCACGCGCATCCGCGTGACACTACGGAATCTGGGCGAATCCAGCGCCGATAACATCGCCCCTGCCCAACAGGACCGGTTTCGTGTCTCTGTCAAGATGCTCAACACGCCGGCGCGCCAGAAGCTGATCGAGGCACAGAACTACGACGCGAAAAAAGTCTGGGAGGCCGCTGGCAGCACCGTCGAGCATGAGAAAGACTTGATGGCCTTCTTCAAACCAGGTGTCGAAGCGCCGCCCAACGGCATGGTCACCTTTCTCCCGCCGCACTACCTCCCCGTGCCGGCACGTGGAGACTCCTCCACAGGTCGGCGAAGCAACAGTCGCATGGGCAGCGTCGCCACCGCGGAAACACCACGTCGCAATTTAGCGGGTGAGATGGACCGAGAGGCCACCTCACCCGCGATGGCGAACGGCAGTCCCGATTCCGCCACTTCTTTCGCCGCAGGGGCCAATGGCAGCAGTGCGAGAGGCGCGCAGACAGCAAAGGGCAGCCGCCGGCGCTCTCGTATAGTGATGGTGACTCTGTTTTTGATCGCGCTGTTTGTGTTGATCGCCGCGTACACTGTCGGCTCTCAGGAGCGTCGCGTGCGGGAGGCGGTTGAGAGCGACAGCGCACCCTTGATGGCTAACGACGTCGACGTCGCCGACGAGACGGAGATCTCCTTCGATTACTGACCCCCTGCGGGAGGGTCGCCATGGAACAAGACAGTCCGAACAGAAATAACAACAACAAAGAAGCCAGTTGGAGACGTGGGAGTCTGGCGCAACTCTCGCAGAAACAAAGCACACAACATCAATAGAAGTACCTTGCGGTCTCGGCGATGATGTCCTAGCTCTCAGATCCCCTCGCGGAGTGGCTGCATCGTCAACACCACGTTCGACTTCAAATGAAGAGAACGTACAACAATGAGAATGACAAGGATACGAGCCCACACCAATGCAAACGAAAACAAACGCACCGGTGGCGATGTTGTTTATTGCTTATCGCGTGCCTTCGCAGTCTGATCTCAAACTGCCTGATTGGCAATCGAACAGAGGAGAGAGAGAGAGAGGATGGGGCATGACAAAGACAACGAAATGTCACTGTTTTGAACAATACACCCGCCCTGTGCCTACGCGCATGTCTCTGCCTATGTATATGTGCTCTTCAAGTGATGTTCTTCGGCATCAATCCTCTCGACCGATCCGGATGTGTACAGGGGGTACGTACGAGTGAGAAAAGCCCAAATGATAGAGTCAAAAAACCCACTGACCCACGCCTCATGTCCACCTCTTTCTTCACCCGATGCCCAGTACGGCCTGTCTCTCTCTGTCTCTCCCTCTGTCACACAGTGCCTTTGGGCGACGCAGCTCGCTTCCCCTTTGCCTTGTGGTATTGGCGTCTTTGTCTGCACGTGTACCTCTCTTTTATTACTCCCCACCCTTCTTCTCAGCCTTTATGGGTGTTGCTCTGTGCCGCGCTGACGAATAGAAAATCGACATGGAGTACCGCTGCCTCATTGTGGGCGATCCCATCGTCGAGCCTGGCGCGCTTCTAAGGCGGCTGCTTCATCTTGATTTCCCGCATCACGAGGCGCGACAGCTAAGACGACAAAGCCTACGAGATATGCGTGACCTTGAGACGAAGTTGCTGAGCACGCCGGAGAGCGTCGACGACGCGCGGAGCAGCCTCGCGGGTACCACCTCCTCGCTGAGAGCCGAGGGCCCACGGAAGGTGATGTGCGTATCGATGCCCTCTCCCGACGCGTGCACGCTGCGCTTACCGAATCCATCCATTCCTTCCGTGGATATCACCGTTCGCTTCCGAGTCGTGACGGAGCCGCGCGATGTGCTGCGGGCGCTGGGTCTTTCACGGACCACCTCTTCTGAAGGGCTGCCGTCGTCGAGTTGGTTTAGCGGCTCGCACGCGGATGCTTCCCAGGAGGCGGCGACAGCGACGGCATACCACGCGGGTATGATGCCCCACGCGGTGGTCGCAGTGTTCAACCCCTTCGCGCGCCGCAGCTTCTCGAAGATGCGGGTGGAGTGGCGGTACTTCTTGTCCGCCCTCAGCGACGCCAGAGAAACGAGGTCGAGCGCGGGTCACAACGCCACCCACAACGCTGGGAGTGCCGTGCTCGCACGCGACAGCACCTTCGCCGGCTTTACGGCAATCCGCAAGACCGAGGCGCTGCAACAGACGTCATCTGCTCTCCCGCTCTCTCCGAGCACCAAACGTCTGGGCTTCGGTCTGGTCGATGGCAGGGGCGGCACACCCATGAGTCCGCTCTCCCCGTACGATGTATCGCCAGGCGCGCCTCGGGGACCGAGTGGGATCTACGAATCACATGGTGACCCCTCCCTGGCCTCTCCTGTGCTGCTCGTTGGTACTCGGTTCGAGTTTATGCGTGAGGCGATCGAGGCGACCCCGAGCGTTTCGATGCCGACCTCCACGGAGGTGTGGGAGCTGGCTGTGGCACTGAACGCCAAAGCCTATTCCGAGGTCGGCACGTACTGGGACGACACCTTTGACGAGCTGCGCCTCACGATCGCGCGGGCGTGTGTGGGTGAGCTCTCACACAGCCCGGTCGTGCGGGCGCCACTGGTGTTTGCTGCCCGACAGACGTCTGTTGTGCGTTCGCTAGAAGAAGCGGAGGCGTTGCCACTCGACGACGAGGCGTTGGAGGAGAGGCCTGTTCCACGTGACGTGTTTGAAGCAGAATGTGCGCTGAAAAACGATGGTGACCATGGCTCTCTCCCCCGGGATGGTGGCTCGACGGAGTTGGCGGCACCGCGCGAGCCGAGTGAGAAGGACCTAAGCGTGGCCATCGACACGTCTGGTACGTCGGGTCACTCACATCACGGCGCAGCAGACAAGAGCGGTGCTGCCTTCGCCACGACGAAGGAGGATAGTGTTGCACGCGGTGAACGTGGCGGCGTGCCCGCGCTTGTGCCAGCTGCAGAGGTACCCATGGCGACGTCACCACACGCGGAGGGAGCCGAGGAGACGATGCGCAGAAAGAAAGGATCAAAGTCTCAGTGGACCTGGCGTCGGCACCCGCAAACGCAGCGCATCTTTTTTGTGCACCGCGCGTCTCGCCGGAGTCAGTACGAAAGACCAGAACACTACGATGGCAAGGAGCCCGACTCGGCTGTGCCCTCAAAGAAGCGTCATCAGCCATCCTCTGGCGATGCAGTGATTGACGTGGTGCGTGACGCGGCTGTCCGCACGGCTGCGAGTGAGCCCCGTTCTCACGCAGACGCAGACGCAGCCGCAGAAGCTCAGCACCCAACAAACTACGGTGCCTCGAACTCCGATGCGCCTCAGCGATTCAATCACTCCTTGCCGTGCGTGCTCGTGCTCTCTGACGAGGAGAAGGAGGAAGCGGGTGCTGACCGGAAGGCCACTGTCGACAGCGATGCACCCATCCTGCGCCCGCCACTCGGTGCACTGCCGCCGCTCCACCCGCCGCAACAGGCCACCACCGCCGCGTCATCGGATATGGTAGGGCAGGTCTCCGCGCCACCCTTCCCGACAGCGGGCGCCGCGCACACAACGGACCTCGTCGCCGCCTCCACCACGGCGGCCTCCAGGTACGAGCAGGAGCTCGCCCAGCAACGATCCCAGAAGCAGGCGTACTTGACAAACCTACGCCGCGAGGTGGCGCTCCTGCGTGAGAAACAGCACGTGCTGCGCCTGCAGCAGGACCAGAACGCGAAGCTGAGTGCTCTGTTCGATAGGACGCACCACGAACTCGTGGAAAAGCAAATGAGCTTCCAGGCCGAGAACGACGCGGCGATGACCGCGTTGCAGACGAAGGCCACAAGGCTGGAGGAAAAGCTACGCGACCTTATGGACCGGGTCCCCGCGAGCGTCGCTCCGCACGGAGACAAGGCAGCACAGATGCCCAAGAAGGACGCGCCCATGACCGAGCTCGGTGCCGCTCCGTCGTTCCTCTTCACGCCAGAGGAGTGGACCGTCATCCAGCACGCCACAGCCGCGGAAAAGGAGCAGCTCCTCCTGGAGCGCGCGGTACACAGCACAGCGGAGCAGCTGCGACGCACACTGAGCGACGTGGACGTGGCACAACAGAAAGCGCGCGATGCGTACGGCGCGCGTGAGACGGCTGCCGTGCGGCAGCGTGATGCTCAGGCCGCCGTCGACGCGCTCTTGGCGCACGTGGCCGAGCAGGAAGCGCGGGAGGCGGCCCTTCAAGATGCACTGCGTGTCGTGCAGAGGGAGAAGCTCCAGGCTTCGGATGCACTGCGCACACAGCGGCTGCTTGTCGAGCAGCTCCAGCACATGCCGTCCCCACTGGCGACGTTGTCGCCCCGACCCGAGTCGTCAGAGGCGGTCAAGACGCAGGCTGGTCAGGTGGACCACCAGACAGCCGCGGTCAGCGAGACGGAGCGTACACTGACAACGGTCGATGCCCGCATCACGCAGATCCGAAGAAGGCTCGAGAAGCTGCTTTCACGCGCATCGATCAGCCCGTTGACCCAGAGCAGCGCGTCAGCTGAGGACGACGAGACCGACGCCCTCTGTACACGCGTACAGCACTGGCTACAAGAGACCGCACGGCATCCGCCATGTGCTCCCATACCGACCCACCTCATCGGCGCCGCGCTTGTACAGATTGGGCAAGACGCCTTCCGCATCTCGCGCCTGTGGCGGCACCTGCTCACGCTCAGCGGCTCGGTTCAGGCCTCCGACGATCGACGCGACGCGCCTTCGCCACCAAACGAATCTGGGCACCGCGCAAAGGGTGAAATAGGAAACGGTGTGTTACGCGACGGTGAGGCGGGGGAGAGGGTGTCATCCCTCGCTGCGGATGCGCGGAGTATCGCGGAGGCGCTCGAGCAGGCTGCGGTGGCGTGTGTGTGTGTCCTCGATCACCAGTTCGCGCACTCACACGCACAGAACCTGGCACACGCAAGCGCCTCGGAGACCTTCATGCGGCGCTTCTGGTGGCTCTTGTTAACTCTGTGCGCCGAACACGTTGTGGCGTCACGCACCTGCGATCCTCTGAGTTCCGTCAGCGTAATGGAGAGCGTTCAAGCACTCGCCTCGGACATGGACAGAGTGGACAGCGACTTCCGCAAGGCGCTTAAGGCTGCGGAGGCGGTGGCCCGCACCGACACACACACTGAGACGTGACGCCCTCTCCCTGGCGCTTTTTCTGTTCGGTCTCCCTCGTTCGTTTTCTGTTTCCTCTCGCTTGCGATGAGACCAACAAGTCTCAAACAACGTATCTATTTGATGGAAGCGCGTACACCCTCCCCTCGCGTTAGTGAGTGTACATGTGAGAATCATCTGACGCCCGCACGCCGCTTGGCAGGACAGGAAATACGGGATCTCCCCGTGCTTCTCCCCTCCCTCCCGTAAAAGTGAACGTGTACATTTTCTCTGTCCACCGTTCACCCCGACGGCACCCGACCGTTCCATCCTCACTTCTCGTCTCACACTCGCAACAAATTTCTTCATTTCTTGTTCAGTTTCGTGGTTCGGTGTCTTGTATTCGAGGTTCTTCTTTTTCTTCTTTTTCATTGCCTGTGTGTGGACTCAATCTAGTCGTTTATTCTCCTTCACACTCGCATCATTTATGCCGCACGCTGGTGGGCCGCGAGCGCGTGACGTACTCGTCTCCACCGATGAGGCTGAGCTCGCAGAGCCAGAGCCGCCATCCGCGTCTGCTGTTGTGGCCTCACTCAAGACGCACACGACCGCCTCTGCACGTACTGCCAAGGACGTTGTGTTCGTGTCCTCGTGCGAGAAAACCGGTGTCAAGAGCACCACGCCCACCATGCTCAGTGACGGCCACGCTGCGCACTGCTTGCGAACAGGGACGCACAGTAAGGTGAGCTCCAGCGCGAGCACCACCACATCAACCTCCTTACCAGGCACAGCAGCGCTGACCATTGACGAGGAGGCGGGGCAGCAAGCCTCGTCGACAGCGGTGGCTATTGACCATGCCTTTGAGGCCAGTGACCGCGTGGGCTGCACCAGCGGCAGTGGACTTCCCGGAGATTACCTCGGCCCCAGCACCCACACCGGCGGCAGCTCCCCCGTACTCGCAGGCATGAGCAGCAGCGAGCACGAAGCCGCTATCGTCAGCCAGCTACAGCAGCTCGTGGAGGAAGCGGCCGCCCATTGGCGCACGTCCCTATCCCTCAAGCGCATCGTTCTTCGCTCACTCCTGCACGAACAAACAGGAGCCGGCGCGGTCCTGCTGACCTCCATCCTGCTGATCATTTCCTGCGCACTTTACCCGGTCTCCTCGACGATCGTCTGCACTGTGGTTTTCGTCATTTTGTATACCTTCTGCACGTCGCTCCAGTGCTATCTCTTCTGGTGCCGTGTCACGGAAGCCAAGTACCGCACGGCATCGGTCGTGCAGGAAGTCACGGCACGCTGGACGCTGCGCATTCGTGAGATGCCGCAGCGCCGTAGCCAGACCCTCAAAGAACGTCGCCGCGTGTTCTTGGAGTCGTTCGCATTTCTACCGGCCAAGGCGTTCCGCATGGTCGCGGCAGTCGACAACCAGACCTTACGTCTCAAGCACATCCATAAAAGTCTGATGATCAAAGGCGCGAAGCGCCTTGATGAGGCGACTCTCAACGTGCGGCGCTACATGGAGCCCCGGAGCATCGCGAAGCTCGTTGACGTGATGCACGTGACACTGATGCGTGACGCCATCGTGCTCAAGCCGCTCACAGATCGCGCGAAACCACCGCGGCTGCCCAACCTACTCCTCGCCAACTCGAAGCGGTTCATTGAGGAAGAGGACACGACAGACGAGAGTGATCAGGAGCGTGATTCGCGCACACAGCTCGGGGGCGGCAACTCTATCTCCGTCGCCCACGACATGGAGTTCTTCGTGCACCGCGTGTGCCTGCTGTTGTGGGTCGTTGGCATGGTGCTGACCACTGGCGCGGGCGTGCTCTTCTACTTCCTAGTGGATGCGCCACTCGGCGAGGGCGTCTTCCTCGACCCTGCCGTCGCTCTCTTAGGTCTTCTCCCCGTCAACGCGATTGTGTTGCATCGTTTTCTCGTCCTGTACGCCAACGCCTACCTGGACAAGTTGTTCCACTACATTGTGTCCAAGCGCACGCATCACGTTGATGACAAGCTCCCACGCTTCTCGACGTGGGATACCTTGAAGACCGTGATCCGCATTCTACTGCACATCCAGCCGTCGAACGGGAGTCGCAACCCCCTCGTTTACGCGAACTCACTCGTGGATGGCTTTGGCATGGCGACAGTCGTTGCGATGCTCGATCAGTCCGGCATCGTCACGGACATGGTGCTTCTCCCTTTTTCGGTTCTCTTGCTTCGTGTCAACCCTCGCCAGGCAAGCGCGTCAAGCGATGACGACGAGGACGTGGTCGGCTGCCTGACGGAGAAGAGTAAGATCGAAGCGCGTGACAGAAAACGCGAGATGAAACGACAAGTGAAACGCAAACAGTTTCAGGAGCAGCGCTTTCTCGAGCTCAAATTGACCCTCTGCGCGCGCGACGACCTCGCGGTGGAGTTCGTCGATCGTCGTGAGCTGCGACGTCACCTCAATCATTTAAATCCCGTTTGTCTGTGTATTCTCCTGCATGTCGTGTCACGCAGCTTGCAGCCGAACCTCGAGACCTGGACGGAGCCGTTTCGCTTCGTCGATCGCACGCTGCGTTGGTCACGCGCGCTGCACTGGATTCCGCGCACGTGTGGGTTTCCGGATCGCGCTGCGGACGCATACCGCATCATCGCCCGTATCTTCCAGATCGACACCAAACTGACGACGGGCTACCGCAACGCGTTTCCGGAGCAGATGTGTACGGTGCTCGCCGAAGACGCCGACGGGTTACTGCACCTCTTCTCGATCGGCACGCCATTTCTTGTCAGTCGGTACTGCACGACGCACTGGACCGGCAGCACCATCGACGAGTTCGACACACCAGAAAAACAGGAGGTGCTCTACATGGGCAAACACCAGTGGGAGGAGGGAAGCTGCTTGGAGACGGTGGCCCTGTCGCACAGACTTCTGCCGGAGCGCTACCGACGCTATGTGGACACGATCATTGTTCCGCCGAGTACGACAGCTCCGGCGGCCTCCACAGGCGCCGCCACGACAGGTACCGAGAACAGCGCCGCGAACAGCAACCGACGTCGATGCGCGGAGTACTTCTTCCGCGACGGTGTCGAGGTGAACAGTGAGACGACCCGCGAACGTCGGCGACGGCGTGCGGAACGCATAGCGCGAGCAGCTCAGTGGCGAGTGCAGCGCTGCGCCACAGGGACGGCGACCGCCACCTCCGCGACCGCACAGTGTGACCGCGCCCTGCGTCGTCCGCACAGTCTCACCAGCCACGATGCGGCTCGGGATGCAGAGATTGATGTCGACGTCATGCTGCCCGCCTGGGCCAGCGCCGTCGACGGATGCGGCACGTCCCTACCAGTGAGCGGCACGGCATGCCAGGTGAGGAGCCGGCGATCCCAATCGTACCAGGCTGAGTCCGAGACGCGCGGGAGCTCAAGGCAGCGCCGTGGTCGCGTGCGCAGCGCCTCCGTGCCCCAGCAACCGAATGTTCCGCAGTGCTCCGCCCACCCACGTGCTGCCTCCTGTGGCCACACGCCCAGAGAGAGTCAGCCTGGCGAACTCGAGGCAGACGACTGCTTGACCATGAGCTCCTTTGTGTACCTCATGGCGACCACAGCACACACGTTCCTTGGCCTGGTCGGCGTGCGAGACTCGGTGCGGCCGCACGTGCAGACAGCTATGGCGACGCTCGACGCAGCGGGCGTGCGGTGCATGTACTTTTGTCCGGAAAATGAGCGGCAAACGAAGAGCTTCGGCAGCCGCGTCGGACTCGAGACCGATTGGAACTGCTGCATTTCGCTCAAGGAGGATGCTGTGAAGCTCGACGCGCCGAGCATCCGCGCGCAGCTCCCGTACGGCATCAAGTCCATTCGCAAGCACATCCTCCACGTGGACCCAATCCCGCTTCAAGTGAACCTCTTCTCACACGCCAACGGCGTCTCCACGCGCGCGATGCTGTCCATCCTGCAAGACAACCACGAGGTCGTCGTGGCGGTCGGCTCCGTTTTCAATCACGCGAATGTGCGCAGCTTCGTGCAGGCGGACATCGCTGTTGGCACCTTGCCGACGCGTCGAGGCCCCAACGCCGACAAGGATGACGTGCTCAGGCACACACGCGTCGTCGAGCCATCGGATCTCGCTGCGACCAACGGGCTCAACAGAGACATCCCACTCTACCGCAACGTCGCCGAGCTCATTGGCTGCAGCTGCTCGCTGCGCACGCCGCCCACCCCGTCGCTGCTACCCATCTTGGTCACGATGGTCCGCCAAGCCCGTCTGCGGCTGAGTGGCATCGGAAATTGTATCGAGTTCGCCATGCACGCGAGCTTTCTTATCACCGCGATTAATTGCATTGCACTGGGCGTCGGTGCGCCGCTTCTAATGGGCCCGACGATGACCATCGTGGAGCTCAACCTTGTCATTCCAATTCTCGCCTTGTCCTGCACGTACACGGCGTACTCGGGCATGGATCCGATGAAAACGATGCCATCGCGACACAACTACTTCGTTCGACTGGCCATTTTCCGGCACAGCGCGGTGGTGTGGTGTGTGCGCTACCTACCCTCCGTCATTGCTCTGCTCGCGCTTGGCATCACGGCGTCTGAGAAATCGTGCGATGAGGATATCCTCGATCTCATCAAGATTTCCACGGACGAGTGCATGCTGGCCAGTCAAGGCTATGTCACCTTGACATTCAACTACTGGCTTATGATCCACTGCTGGACGCACATGAGCCGCCACCACCCCATCTCCCTGCGCTTCTCCCTGCGGTTGGGGCACGGCAAGCCCTCTGTCTACCTCTTCTCCTCACTGCGCTGGGTCGGCGTGAACTTGGCGGTGACCCTCATCTCGCTCGTGGTGGTCATTTCATCCACGCCGTGGTCGTCGCTCTCAACAGCGTTCATGCCGTCCGTGCCGCATTTCCTCGTCTCCTTACTGTTCCCGGTGGTGACGCTAGCCCTCGACTTCCCGATTAAGCGGTGGCGTGAGCGGCGCTTCAACAACATGCAGAAGTTCCGCAAACTTAGCTACGGCACCAGGCTCGGCATGCACTCGCCCCGTGGGGACTACGAGCCGGAAGGTGTGACCTACACGAATCCTGGCGCCGCCGCTGCTGCTTCATCCAGCGTGACGGGCCTAGGAGCGTCCAGCCCCGGCGCTGTCGATGATCTGCGCGAGGAATCGTCCGTGTCGTGGCGCAAGCGTCTTAGCGAAGCTTTTTACCGGTACACGTCGATGCGTCGTGGTAAGCTGGAGCTGAACTGCGTTTGCTGCGATCATGTTGGCGGGAACTACGCCTCATACCATGTCAACGCGAACATCTAGATCGGTGCGTACAAGCGAAGAGGAGGAGGAGGAAATGTGCAAGCAGACGTGAAGCCAAAAGTGACTAATACGAACATCGCCAACACAGCACACGCAGTGCCGTGCCGGTTCACTCATCTGTAGGAGTAGGAGGGCGAGCCGGCTGCAGACGGGGCGACAAGACAGACGCACACACACACACACACACGTTGTCATCGCGAACCCTACACAGCATGGATGTAGTACGCCTTTGATCGTTTTTCTTCTTGGGTGCGTGCTACTCGCGTCTCATCGCTTTTTTCCCCCCGCTCTGTTGTCCGCTCACTTCAGTCGCTTTTCGCTTCATGTGCCTTGTTGTTGTCGTTGTTTGTGTCTGACGTGTCTATTTCTGTCTCGATTTCTCTTCTTGCGCGATCGTTGGATCGCACGCGTCGACTTGCCATTTTTTTTTTGTTCTAATTTCGGTTCTGTTGCTCAGCCGTCATATTGACAGCCGTAAAAGAAGAGTTCTTCTTTTGTCTTTGTCACGTCTCGCACCCAATGCCGTCTCTACAAATCAAAACTGGAAACACAAGAAGACAAGATGGACAGGTGATGAAGATCGCACTTCCATATCTTGTCTCGAGGCCAATCCCCAGCTACCTGTGTGGCAATGTAGGCACGCCGTCTTGTGAGCACTATTTTGCGTTATCATTTCGCCCTCGACACGCGTGGGACGTATTCATCACCACTGGGAACAGCTCACTCCTATGATCCCTCTTCTCTCTGTCCATCTCTTTATCTCCTTCTTGAAGTATACCTTGCTTCCATCTGACAGTTGTCTCCGCACAGATTCTTCGCACGGTGAGTCTTCCCCCTTCCTTCTCTTGTTTCTTCTTCTCGTTCCTTTCCGAAATCAAGCAAAACATCGGCTTCTCTCGACCATGTCTGCCAGTATCCCTCCACTTCTTCTGCAGGTACCTGCGCCTGAGCTCCCCACAGGTGCATTAAGTGCTGACAAGCGGCTGAACATTACTGTTGATGAGGTTGCGGTACAGCTCACCGTCTACCGCCAAACTGTCCAAGCCTTCCTCTCCGCTGGCCACTACAACCTCGAACACGATGTGCTGCCCGCCATCGAGTTTGGCCTTCGCCTTTTCAACGCGGAAAACTTCACGGGAGAGCTCTCGGACGCGGAGAGGGAGTCGTTTTGCGCTGTTTATACGCGCTTCGGGGCCCCACTCTGTCTCTTTGAGAGCGCCGCGGCGGAGGAGAGCAGCCACAAGCAGAACGCGACTTCGCGCGATGAGGAGGCGGCACTAGCGGAGCAGGACGCGCGTGCCGTGGCGGAAGCGACGAACTTGTTCATGCAGCGCCTCCTCATCAGTGATGGCGAGATGCCAAGCGCGTGTGTGCGACTCAGCGGTCTCCTCGTGTGCCTGTTGGCGCTGGTGTCCGCGCAGGAAGGCGCCGATAGCCCCAGTCCACTCATCGCTCCAACGAACCTGTGGCGGCTGCGCGTGCACTTCCGGCATCAGCTCGCGCTAGGCCACCGCGCGCACTCCGTCTTTGTGGAGGTGGCGACGTGTATCGACGCCATCTTGATGCAGACCGATGACTGTATTAGCGTCGAGGCGCTGCTGGAGATTGGTCATGCTCAAAACTTCTACCATCGCCGTGAACTCGCCGCCGAGACGTTTCGCCGGGCTGCGGAAAAGCATGGTCTGCAGCTAGAGGAGTCCGCGATGCTTGGTGTGCGGACACGGTGGCAGAAGCACCAGCTGGTCCAGATGGTGCTCAACGCGAAGAGCGCAGAGCTGGTGCCGGAGGCGTCGACACAGGAGGTGCAGCCCAAAAAAGTGATGACAGAGAAGGACGGTCACGACCTGCTCGACCGTCCTCGTGAGATGCCGGACGCGGCGCCGGTCCCAATCACACCTCTTCACCCTCTTGACAAGGCGATCATTCTGGCGTTGTGCATGGATATCCGTAACAACAACCCCTTCCACGGCCTCACGCAGCACCACATGATGACGTACATTGAAAGGCTTCTCGTGGACACCGCACAGTCACCCTTCTTGATTCAATGCCAGACCCTCCTCATTCGCTCACGACTCGAGCGCAACCGAAACCGCGTGGCGGAGCGGTCCTTCATGCAACTCACAGAGCTGGTTGATCAGTTCTCGAATCGACGCGATCCGAACGAGTCGCGATGGGAGAGGACGAAGAGCGACTACTTCTACGCTGTCGCGTTTCCGTCCATCTGGACCATCAAACGCGAGTACGCCGAGTTCTGTTACGATGAGAACTTGTACAAGACCGCGCTCGACACGTATGAACAAATCCTCGACTGGGAGAAGATTGTCGAGTGCTGCAAGAAGCTCGACAAGCGCCGTCGTGCGGAGTCCCTCGCGCGCGAGCTGATCGCAAAGGACCCGCAGAACCCGATGCTGTGGGTCGCCCTGGGCGAGGCCACACGCGACGACACGCACCTGTGGAAGGCGTGGGAACTTTGTGGGCACAAGATGGCGGCGCCGATGCGTGCCCTCGCGCGGCTCGCGCTGGAGCGTGAGCAGTACGAGAAGGTGCTCGAGTACTTTGATAGTGCCGTTCATATCAACCCTGTGTTTGGCGGCGACTGGTTCACGCTGGGATTCGCCGCGCTGAAGCTGCAGCGCTGGGAGCGCGGCAGCGAGGCCTTCACCCGTGTCTGCCAGATCGACCCGTACGATGCGTTCGCGTGGAACAATCTCGCGTCGATTATGATCCGTGAGAACAAGCTGCGCCCGGCCTTCAACGCGATGAGCCAAGGTCTCCGCAACAACCGCCGTGACTGGCGTATGTGGCAGAACTACGTTCAGATTGGCTGTCAGCTGCGCGAGGTGACGGAGTCCACCAACGCCTTCAAGATTGCACTGGAGCTGGCGAAGCGCCAGATTCGCCTCGATCGCGCGACACTGGAGCGGTTTGTCGACAACGCCGTCGCGTACCTCAAGGGTGAGATTCCAGGCACGTCCGTTGACGAGGAGCAGCCCGATGTCGTGACGGCAGACCGCACCCGGTACACGACGGGCGCACACGTGGGCGAAACAAAGAGCCTTGTGACGGCCGTCGATCACGTGCCGACGAGCGTGCCGCACGTCGCTGTGGCCACGGAGGAGGAAGGCGAAACGGTGGCTGACGACGAGGACGAAGAGCTGAACGCGGGCTTCGAGAGTCTGCGTCCGTTCGGTGACGATGTGGAGATGCCGGCGTCATTCTTTCCCCAACGTGAGTCGGCGTCCGCGCACACGGGCGAGCGTGCGCGCATCAAGCAAGGCATTCTCCTCCGCTACAGCGATCGCGTGCGGGAGTTATTTCAGACCATTCTCTCTCTCTTCGTCACCGACCCTGATGTGTATCATTGTGCGGCTGTTCTCATGACGTACCTGGATGGCCCCATGTCAGGCTACCGCTACCGTCTGAAAGAGCTCCGTGCGTGCCAGCAGAAGGACCAGTGGAACCGCAACGACACACTTTTCGCGCGTACGCTTGCCTGTCTCGACAGCAGCGCGACCAACCTCTTCCAGGCTTTTGAGGAGGCCAAAGAAGCCATGGAGAACCCTGCGGCGACAGGCGCGGTCGTGCGCCCGTACGCGCATCGCAGTCCTGCGGCCGCCACGGACGCGACGGCGGCTTCGGCGACAGACGGCGCGCCACCCACTGAGGAAACAAACGCAGCGGGCTCCACGAGCGCCGCCAACGAAGAAGAGCCAGCGAATGCCGAGCCCCAGTTTGTGGAGGCCACCCCAGAGACGGTGGTCGCCGGCTTCAAGGAGCTGCAGAACAACATCAAGGGTGTGTTGGAGGCCTCCGAGGAGCACTTCGACGGCACTGCGGCGTACACCGAGCTCCGCAATCTGGCCGCGCGCGTCCGTCGAGGCCTCCAGGAGGCGAAGGCTACGTTTATCTGACCGAGGCATATGCGCATGCCTCCACCAACAGACACCTGCGAGTGCGCGCTCTCTCTTATCGGGCCAGACTGGTGGTCGGTCTTGTGGTGCCGGAAGGTCGGTATTATCACTTTAATTCTCTATTCCCCCCGATTAACTCAAGCCTAAATGCGGAGAGATAGAGTCCCGCCTCTTTCTGTCTCCGATATTTATCCATTGCAGAAAACGACAAGCACGTGGCACACAAAAGGGCTGTAAACCGTCGAATCACCTTGCGCCGCGCTTCGTCCCTCTCACGTAGAGACCCTCTCGTGGTGATGAAGAGAAAACCGAAAGGAGAGAGCTACCCACACATGTCGAGATCGCAGAACTATCCATACACATCCCCCACTGTATGACAAACAGCACCCTGCGCACAGCTCGGAGAGGGAGTGGAGACAAGCACGCTCGCACAAGTACAGGGATTGTGACGCGTCTGCGCGCGCGTCTGTGTGTATGTGTGTGGCCCGCTCGTGCCATCAGTAATCAACGGTAGTGACGGCTGGTGGTGCACACATGGGCATCTTGTGGCCTACCCACGCGATTATTCCTTTTTGCATTTCGCTCTCAACGTTGTGTCTGACAACGTCCACGCATCCATCCTCTCTGAACGCTTCTGACCTACGCATCTCTTCCCACGGGAATGCACCGACCCGACATTGCGACGCCGCTCTCACAGAAAAAAAGAGCTGAGCCAAAGCAACTTCTTTTTTTTTTCTTTTTCGTGACAGCAACAACAACCCCGCTTATTCCCATTGCTGTTGGTCATGTCTGGTGACACCGCTTCTGTCGCGAGCTCCCGTTTTCCGACCAGTGGCGCGACGATCAAGCGTAAAGTTGATGATCGCGTCAAGGCCCTCATTGATGACGTAAGCCAGCGCAAGCACCGTGGACTTGTCCTCCTTGTCGGTGACCGCGGACGCGAGCAGATTGTCAATCTGCATCAGATGATCTCGCGCGCCAACCACAACGCGAAGGTTAACGTGCTGTGGTGTATGAAGGAGGAGCCTGAATTTGGCTCCACGAGCCGTAAACGACAGGAGCGCAAGGCCCGTCTCGAAGTGAAGGGTGGCCTCGCGACAGAGGCGACAAAGGAGTCATTTCAAACGTTCCTCGCGCAGACCCAGATTCGCTTCTGCAAGTACAAGGAGACGCACAAGATTCTTGGCCAGACGTTCGGCATGGCTGTCCTGCAGGACTTCGAGGCCATCAGCCCCAATACCCTTGCCCGCACAGTGGAGACGGTCAAAGGCGGCGGCCTCGTCGTCATCATGTTCCGTGGAATGCGCTCCCTTCGCAAGCTCTACACAATCGCCATGGACGTCCACGCTCGCTACCGCACAGAGGCTCTGCGTGATGTTGTGCCGCGCTTCAACGAACGCTTTGTTCTTTCTCTCACCGACTGCCAGACGGCGCTGTGCGTCGACGATGACCTCAACGTGCTGCCCATCACGGAAAAGATGAAGCACTACGGCAAGCACAAGTCCGTCGAGTACGACGCCGAGCTCGCGCGCCAGGGCCGTCTACAGTACGAGGTGGACCTCCTGAACCTCAAGGAGAAGCTCAAGCCGAGCGCCGAGGTGGGCCCACTTGTTGGCCTCTGTCAGACCATGGATCAGGCCAAGACAGTGCTTTCGTTGATGCAGTCTGTTGCCGAAAAGACGCTGGACGCGACGTGTGTGGTGACCGCGGGTCGCGGCCGAGGTAAGTCCGCGGCACTCGGCATGATGGCGGCCGGTGCCGTCGTGCAGGGCTACAGCAACATCCTCTGCACCGCTCCCTCTCCGGAGAACGTGCAGACGCTCTTTGAGTTTGCCGTGCGAGGACTCAAGGAGCTTGGCTACAAGGAGCGTGTGGACTACGAGGCCCTCGTCGGCACTAGTGAGGAATTCGCCAAGTGCATTATCCGTGTCAACGTCTTCCGCGATCATCGGCAAACCATCCAGTTTGTCTCCGCTACCGATTCGGCCAAGTTCGCTCAGGCAGAGCTCCTCATCGTCGATGAGGCTGCCGCGCTTCCACTGACGCTCGTAAAGAACATGATGGGGCCGTACTTGGTCGTGCTGGCATCAACCATTTCTGGGTACGAAGGCACAGGCCGGAGCCTGTCGCTCAAGCTCGTCGCGGATCTCCGCAAGCGCGCCGCTTCTGCGTCGTCCCCTGCGAACGCCGACGGCCGTCGCACGCTCAAAGAGCTGGAGATGAAAGACCCGATCCGGTACGGACCCCAGGATCCTGTCGAGCACTGGCTCAACAAGCTCCTGTGCTTGGACGCGACAAATGTGAATGTGCCTCTGCGTGCCACGCCGCACCCGAGCAGCTGTGAGCTCTATTACGTCAACCGCGACGCTCTCTTCTCGTACCACCCGCTGGCAGAGGAGCTTCTGCAGCGGATCCAGTCTCTCCTCGTGGCCGCACACTACAAGAATCAGCCGAATGACCTTCAGCTGCTGTCCGACGCCCCTGGACACCATCTCTTCATTCTCTGCGCAGATGGGCTTCCGGAGACAACGACGGCATCCGGCACCGGCACGCCTGACATTTACTGCGTCGTGCACGCCTGTGAGGAGGGCCAGATCAGCTCCGAGGCCATCCGCAGCAACCTGAGCCGTGGCCTGCGCCCCTCGGGAGACCTCATCCCCTATACACTCTCTCAGCAGTACATGGAGGAGGGCTTCGCCAAACTCGCTGGACTGCGCATCGTCCGCATCGCGACGAGCCCTGACGTGCAGCACGGTGGCTACGGCTCTCGCGCCTTGGAGCTGCTCAAGCTCTACTACACCGGCAGCATCTCTCTCAATCCGCTCGCTCGCCCAACGGGTGCTGCCGCTGTGACGGCAGCCAAGACGAAGGCACAGTCCCATTCCAGCAATCGGGATGACGAGGAAGACGCCGAGGCTATCGAGGACGAAGAGGAAGCGGACGACGAGGAGGCGACGCCGTCGACCGTGCTGAAACCCCGCGTCAAGACACCCAGCCTTCTCACGCCGCTCGTGGACCGTCCGTACGAGCCGATTGACTATCTGGGGGTAAGCTTCGGCTTGACGACGCCACTGTTCAATTTCTGGAAGCGCAGCGGCTTTGACGTGCTATATGTGCGGCAGGCTGCGAACGAGCTGACGGGTGAGCACAGTGCGGTGATGGTCTGCCCAATGGGCTTCGACGTGAGCGTGCTGCGCCGCGAATTTCGGCGTCGCTTCTTGGGCCTCTTATCGATGCCCTTTCGCACGCTGTCCACTGAACTGGCTCTGAGTGTGCTCTCTGATGTGGATGTCCATGACGCCCAGAAACTGGAGAAGGCGACGGACGCGTCGCAGGCGATATCGCACCACATTGTGTATGTCAGCGGCATCCAGCAAGCCAGCCGGGCGGACATCGTGGCGCGTTTCACCGAATCGGACCGCAAGCGCCTGCGCATGTTTTCGACTCATTTCGTGGAGGGCGGCAATGTGCTCGACCTCGTTCCGGTCATGGCACGTATGTACTTTGAGGGGCGGCTCCACCGCAAGCCCGACGGTGGCGAGGGTGTTGTCCTCTCGCACGCCCAGGCCGCGGCCTTGCTCGCCGTGGGCCTGCAGTGCCTTACGCTGGAGGCGCTGGGCACACAGCCTGCCTTCCACGGTGTACCACTTCAGCAGCTGCGTGCGTTCTTGCACAAGGCGTGCGTGCGTCTCATTGAGCACTTCGCCCAGCTGGACAAACTGAGCGATCCCACGACGACCGCGTCCTCTGCTGGTGACGCCAGTCACGACGGAACGGCAAGCGGCGCACTGAAACGACCGCGCAGCAGTACGACCTCCGCACCGACTGACGACGGAGAAGAGGAAGAAGCTCGTGAGATCTACGATGCACAGGGTAAGCTCGTCGGTCTCTCCGTGGCCAAGAAGGTGCGAAAGGACGTGAACGTGGATGCGACGCTGCTCCGCGACGCTTCCAAGGCGGTTCGTGGTGCGGACAACACCGACGCACACAAAGATCTCCAGGACTACTTCCGGCGTCCGAAAAAGTCCAAGAAGCACTGACATATCGCGTGCCTGCGCCTCTTTTGTCGTTGTTTTTATCTTTGTCATGCGTCACTCCTAATCACACATTAATGCGACTAACATGCTTGTTTCGACCGTCTTCTTATGCCGAGCCCTTCCATGCGTTCTGACTCATGTGTGGACACGGCCGGCGCGAAGCGTGAGAACACGTAATTGTTTTTTCTTTTGTTTTGTCAGAAACATACCACTACGCTCCGTGTGTGATTTGTGATCGTGGACAGCAGTCACAGCGAAGCAAAGCGAAGAACAAAAAAAAACCATAGCGATTAAGCATACAAAACAGTGATGCACAATGAAAAGAAAAAGAAACCGCTGGGTGTGCTTCAACCATGTCGAGTATGTGGTACTGGAAGCTCAGCCCCTCCCTTCGCTATGCGTCCCGAAGCGTGCAGTCATGTAGGGCCGGATACTGACCATTGCGCAACGAACGTGCCGCGAACTCGTTGTTGTTGCCCTCATCCACACCCCACACACGCAGCTGTGAATTGGTGCACTCCTTGTCGCTTCAGGAATGAGGTCCGCATCACGCCGTCATCGCTCAGCTCCAACCTGTATGTGTGCCTTTTAGCCGTCACGTTGTGCGGTGTTGAGATTTCTCGCTGTTTTTCTCGCACCTGCTTCCACTCGCTCCGGCACACACATACTCTCTCTCTGTCACACCCATTCCGTGTCAAACCGAAGTCCCTCCCACATTTCTTTCTCGTGTCTTTCCAACAAGAGGCCGCTCTCAACTTGAATTTTTTTTTTTTTTGTGGACGTCTCGTTTTCACATCGAAAAAGACGAACTTTTTGTTCATATCGTTTTCCCCCCGCATCTCTAGTCGTGCTGCAAACGATTTCGCTACTCTTCTTCCCCGTTTTTTTTTCCCCACCGATCCTCTTACCCATACCTCCAACAAAAAGAAGAAGAGACAAGTAAAAAAACAACAAGAACTGTGTGTGAGAGAGAGTGTTGGACGAGAAAATGTCTCAACATGCGATGCCCTTCTTGATAATCAACCTCGCGGGCGAGATGCTGTTCGTGCTGCACACGCGTCTGATCGCACAGAAAATTGAGCCGGCGAAGGCCGAGCAGATTCTCCACGACGTGGCGAGTAACACTCTGTGCAAGACGTTTCTCGACGAGCTGTTCCGACCGCAAGACTTGTACTCACCGACGGCGACGCGTCGCATCTTCACGACGCTCTCGGACAGCTCCATTATGAAACTAAGCGAAAACTCGATGACAAAGCTGTTTGACCTCATGGTGATGGCCTTCAAGCAGCAGCTCTACAACATGCAACACCCACGTGAGGTTCTAGAGTGCACGCTCAATCACCTTGACGACCTGTACCGGATCGTACCCACGCACACGTATGCCTGCCTGCAGGACACGCAGTCACGCGTCACACAGCTGGCACTGAAACTAACGGATTGCGATTATGCTCTTATTCGCCAGTCGCTCTTGAACTTCGCGCTGTACTATCGCGTGCGTGTGTCTTTTTTTCTTGAAGATCATCGCCAGCTCGCAGACAGCTCCTTCGTGTTGCTGCCGAGTCCGTATATCGCGCCGTCGATGACCGCCGAGCCGCCCGGTCTCATTCGCGCATTCGAGAACGGCGCGGTCGTGTCGCAGGCGGCCTTTCTCCACAAGGACGCACAGAAGATCCTGCCTCCGACGATCACACGCACACGCTGGAACCCAACAGATCCGACGGCGCGCTTCTCGAGGGTTGGCCACAATATGTATCTCGAAAGTCGAAGAGCGGATAGCGCGGATGTGTTATCGCAGCAGACGTACGAACTCGGCGGGACTGGTGCGCAGTCACAAGCCGCGGTGACAGCGGAGCGTGAGAAGCTGCAAGCGTACAATGGCGAGATGAACTACCTCCTCCAGTTGGTGCAGGGCAGCAAGCCACAGGGCACCTTCCGCCTCGACCTGTTCAACGATGACGACGGCAGCGCCCCTCCGCCACCACTTCCGCGACGCACATCGATAAAATCGACCGCGACAGGCGCGGCGGCTCCCACCGCTCCCTCTTCTGCGTCCACCTCCGCGCCTGCACAAGCGCCGGCTCCCACGCCGACCCCCATCACTGCGGCCCCGCCAAGTCTCGCTCCAGCCGTCGCTCCGCAAATCTACGTTGCCGACGCTTCGGCCGTGAAAGCCCAGAACGAACGGCTGATGGGCATCATTGGCGGGTTGGACAAGAAGAAAACAAACGCGGGAGGTGGTGATGACCTGCTCGATATCATGGACGATATTTGACGAAGGGAGCCGACGCGAAGGACGGCATGCCTTGGACACGACCGCACCCACGCACTGACGCTGTTAACAGTCGGGTTGCGGGGATCGTGTTGGCCGGACGCGTTACCCTTTCCCTTCTCCCTTTCTTTTTCCGTTGTGTCTTTTCGCGTTTCAGTATTCTTCTTCGTGGCGCAGCCTTAGGTCTTCATCTGAATGGGAAAAACAAAGACGGTGTGCGCTTAACTGTGCAGCTGTGTGTGAACTGTTACTATGCTCGCCAGTGGTGGGGACGTCGACTTCGCTCTTTTCCTACAATGAGCCCGTGCTTGCCCGGATTGTCGCAGCTCGCCAATGTCAGATGTCCCTACGGGGATAGCTAAGCACATAGCTGTGTGTCATCGCTGAGCGGAGCGCTCCCCTCCCTCCCCTCAGCTCTCTGGGCCTTTAGGCATGCCCTGGTGCTTTCACGTGATATTGAACGGTCTGTCGGCTCCCCACTGTTGATTCTGTCTGTTCTACTTTCAACCGCGCTTGCTCCCCTTTTGGTCTCACTGACCACGCCGCACGTGTATACACGCGTGTACGTGCTCTCTCTCTCTCTGTCTCTTGGGCTCTTCCTTCACTTATTATTATTATTATTATTTTTTGCCTAAAAGCAAGCGCAAGCGAAGCGTCCCGCCCCAATACCAAGAAGCGATAGTTCGTGTGTGGAAGAAGGAGCTTTTTTTTTCCCAACTAGCTGGCTACTCGATTATCTCTTTGCGAGGCCGAAGATCGTCGCCTTCCTCTTCTCCGTAAAACGAAACAAAGCAAAACAAAAAAGAAGAAGCAGCTCTTGCTGTGGCCATTAGAGCGCCGACGGTGTGCGTACTCTCTCGTATCTAGTGTGTAGCAAATCGTATTATCTGTAGTCGGTAACCCAAACACATCCGATGTTTCGTGGTGCCTGCCTCTCGTCGGCCGCCGCGGCGATGGCAGCCTCCTCTGTCGCGACCCGCGCCTACCGCACTATCCCACACCTCTTTGGTGAGATCGAGGAGCTTCGCGAAACGCAGGAGCTCGGCCGGTGGAACGTCTCCCACAAGAACTGCCTTCAGGGCCCGATGAAGAAAGCGGAGATTATGGCAGACAAGCTCAACCTCCGTGAGAAGCGTCGTAGTGGCACGCAGCCGGAGAAGTCGATCGCCCGTCGCCTGAGCCAGCAGTACGCTGTGGACGGCAAGGTGTACGACAGTCCTAGTAAGACCAAGCTCATCAACTTCACAGTGGTCGGCTTCGACGGTCATCCGTTCCACTTCCGCACGTACCCGATGCCCGACGTGACGCTCAACACGCTCATCGACGGCTCTGGCATGTGTCATGGCCAGCCGCAACACTGGGGCAAATGCAACAACCCCGACTGCGCGGACTGGAATCACGGCGACGGCTGCTTGGTCAACGTCGACATTGAGACCCTAGATCGCCTGCTCCCACCGAATCGCTGGGAGTACACGTCCCTGTCGGCGTGGCGCGCGCTTGATCGTCCCGACATTACCTATAACACGCGGTTCAGCTGCCAGATCCCCATCACTAGCGAGCTCGACGGCGCACTGTTCGCACTTAAGCAGCTATGGACGCGTGCCCTTCGCGAGAGCGTCTCGGACTGGGGCTTGGTCGATGACATGGGTACGATCCACGGTGCGCGCAGCAAGAAGATTGAGCCCTGGGCACCCATCATTGAGGAGCCCACGAAGGCCGACTTCCCAATCACCTTCGACATGTTGTGGGCGACAGGCTACCAGGACATCATGCAGCACAAGTACTCCAACTTCAAGCGCAAGGATGGTTACCACACGAAGCCACAGAACTGGGCGGCCTACGTGTAACTCCCCAAACAGCGCTGAACCGTTCCCCGTGCGCTTCCTGTTCTCTTCTGACTCAAGCGCTTATCCTCACTCCTGCGGTCATGTGGTCCTTCTCTGACGCATGCGTGTCTTTGCCGCTTTTGTTGTTGCATCTTTGTCTTTTATTTTCTTCGCGTGGACGCGCCACATGTCAATGTGTGCTTGAGCTAGTCGGTTGATAGTTTCTCCTTTCGCTTCTGTTGTTGTGCTTCGTTTAGGGCACAGTCTCTTCTTCCTTTTTCCTTCTTGTCGTAGTAGCAGCATATGTGTAGCGTTCGTATGATTAGGAGAGGTTTATTTCGCCGACCTCCTCTGTCTTCCTCGTCTTCGAGAAAACAAGAATAACAGTATAAAAAGAAAAGCGGAAGGAAACGGTCCGTGATCGGTTACGCTCGTAGTGGAACCGGCTCCGAGCTGACCGTTCGTTGTGCTGGACGACCCATCAATGAATCTATTTGTGCTGCGCGGTATCTCTCTTCCGCTCCCACCGTTGTATACGACACACAATGCGAGCTGTGGTGTGGCGTTCGTCTTGACGGCAACCCTGACCGACGATGACCGCTGACATCGAAATCAGCCAGCACCTCTTGGGGGCTCAGACTGCTGGTGAATCACACGTGCCCGTCTCTCTCTCTCTCTTGTCTGTTGGCACCGAACTCACTCTTCTGCTACTTCGGCAGCGTATTATATGTGCGTGCGTGTAAGCACCACTAAACACCGCTCATTTCTCCTCTTCTCCCCCCCCGTCTGTCTGTCTCTCTCTCTCTGTGAATATCTTTGATGGAAGTCCGAGTCACTAGGTGATTTTTCTATCCAAGAAACACAACCCCAAAGCTTGCTTTTACGCACCAGCATCATGGCCTTCCCTTTCTGGACCAACGTGCTCAACTACACGTACGCTCGCGGCTTTATCCGCATCCCGATCGTGCTGTCTGTACCCATCATCTTCAATAAGTACGTCCTCTACCAGTTCGAGCCCGCCTTCCAGCGCTGGAACGCCGGCCACAACCAGAAGGACATCTGGAATCGCCTGCAGGCTAAGGTCAAGGAGGAGGGCCTCGCCGATGCGTAAAAAAGAATGACAGCCACACCTGTTTTCTCTTTTCGTCGTGGTGACAGTGACGCGCATTTCCCGAAATGCGGTAAATACACAGTTTAGGATTAGTATGCGGAGGTGGTGTGGTGAAAAAAAAAAAAAATGGTAAATAGATATGAAAAAGACGGCTTGAAGACAAATAGTGCCGATCCGTTTTGGCACCTTTGGCATTCAGTCACGGCTGCTCGGAAGAAAGAAAAAAAAAGTAAAGAGCAGCCGGAAGAGAGAGGCGTGATAGAATCACGTGTCGTTCTCTTTCTGTAGGAGCGTATCTGCCACTTCCTATTTGATTTCTCACACTGTTCGAGGAAACGAAAAGAAATGAAAAAGGACGAACACACCACGTCCCTGAAAGGGCTCCACGGGCCAATAACAGATCAGCAGGAAACCCGCGCGTGCCTCCGCCGCGCATCCATTCGCGCTGCCAGACCGCACGAGAGGTGATCATGACATCGCGACGCACCCACACCGCACACCGCGTACGGGCGTCGTGCGACGAGTGCGGCTGGAGGTCGGCTAGGATGAAACGTCGCACCTGTCTTTCGACCTGTGCTATTCCCGGGGTGCATCTCCCACACGCCTTGTCAGCACTCAACTCTATCGAAGAGCACAGGGCGGCGGAACAGCCTGACTCGAGTGTCTGTTCCGGTTTGGCGCCGCTTCTCTCGCGTCTCCTTGCTTCGCCTAGGCAGTTTTGTTTTTCCATCCTACTGATCTTCCCACGCGGTCACTCCCTTTTTCCCTCACTTCATCCAAACATCGCACTTTCGGTTTCGATTCGTCGCGTCGCGTGCGCAGTCACAAAGAACGAATTATTCCTCGTTCATTGACGCGCGTCACGCCAGAGCCCACTTCTCTTAGCCCTTTTTTTTCCTTTTCTTTTCTTGTCATCCTCCTTTCCGTCTCTTGCCCTGCTCATTTGCGTTCGTCAAAGCTGAACAGCCAATGCCGTCGGATCCCAACTTCGATCGCCACATTGTGGTGTCCGGCTTACCCGGCAACGTCACGCCCGAGAAACGTGAAAAGTTCATGACGATGTTCCGCCGTAAGGTCGCTGAGCACCTTGGCCACGACACGTTCCATATCCAGCTCCTGTCGAACGAGGAAGGTCTCCTCTACGGTGCCTTCATCACGTTCGCCACATCAGCGGATGCCGAGGGCGCGCTCGCACGTCTCAATGGCTACGCCCTCACCCGCCAGGACCAGCTGCGCACCTTCCCGTGGTCGATGCTGGAGGAGGCGAGGGGCGGCGACGAGGAGTACGTCCCCCCGGAGCTGCCAGAGGAAGCCGAGGAGGAGCAGGACTTCGCCCACCAGATGGCCGAGGACCCCAGCGGTCGCCCGCAGTTCTTCGTCAAGGGCGGTAACAATTTCGACGTGACCTGGTACTGGTACGACTGGGAGAAGAAGAAGAAGGAGGTGTTCCGCAAGCCCACAGCCAACAAGTCGGACTCGCTGGGGAAGTGGAGCGAGCTTGATCGTCGCCAGGATGACCTCAACGGCGGTGTTGTGTGCAGCATGGTGCCCTCCGCGCGTCCCCTGCCCGTGTGGTCCACGTACGGCTCCATGGTCATCTCCCAGCACTCCGACAACTCCCTGAAGATCTGGGGCGGTCGCGCGATGCACCTTCTGTTTGAGATCACCCAGCGCGTGGAGGCCTTCATGGTGTCGCCGTGCGAGAACTTCATCGTGATCAAGACGATGAAGGATCTCAGTGTGTTCAATCTGCGCAATGCCCTCCGCATCCGCACGCTCTCCAACCTAGACCTCCACAGCGACGATCTGTGGCCCATCGCCCGCTTCAGCGCCGACGACTCGCTCGTGGCTGTCTGCCGCACGGGCTACAACCCAGAGAACCCCACCGTCATCCACACCGGCCGAATGAACATTTACAACTCCGAGACGATGCGCATCGTGCCGGCGCGGGGCGGCAGCGAGGGCTACACATTTGCTGTCGAAGGTCTGTACAAGGCCGAGTGGAGCCCTGTCGGGTCCACACAGATCGCGTACATCTGCGTCCCTGCCGTCGGCCAGGGCTGGCGTGTCGTCATCTCGAACATCCTCCTCGACAAGGAAGAGAAGGTCGTCACGGAGGAGGTGCTCCTGCAGCGTAGCTTCCTACAAGCTGAGAAGCTGGACATGCTCTGGCACCCGGCGGGCACATACCTCTCCGTGAAGGTGACTCTCAAGAAGACGGTGGAGTTCTTCATGTTTCACATCACCCCCCGCGACGTCTCTGTCTTCCAGCTCCCGATCAAGCAGGGCTACACCCCCACACGCTTCACGTGGCAGCCGAGTGGCGACTACTTCACCATCCTGCTCACCAAGAACGAGCCGACGTCCAAGCTACAGCTCGGTGACACGGCGGTGCTGCAGGTGTGCAGCATCAAGCGCAACAAGCTGAAGACGCTCAAGGAAATGGCCAGTCCCGCCACGCACATCTTCTGGGCAACGCAGGGCCCGCACCTGGTCGCCGCCAACCCGTCCAAGTCCATCCTGCAGTTTATCTCCGTCATGGAGAACGGCGCTGTCATTGAGCACAGGCGAATCGCGGATGCCTCCTTGACAGAGTGCCAGTGGGACCCTACGGGGCGCTTCTTCGCCACCTGGGTTTCCTCGCTGCGCCAGACGTCCCTCCCGTCCGGATACCGCATTTACAACATCAACGGTACCAAGCTTGTCGAGGAGACTGTCCGCCCCTTCTCTCACTTCGCATGGCGCCCCCTGCCGCCGTCCATGCTTGCCGCGGAGGAGGTGGCTGAGGTCAAGGGCACCATCAAGCAGTTGACCGACGCGTACGAGTCCACGCAGCTCGAGAAGGGCGAGGCCGAGCGTATGGCCCTGCTGAAGGAGAAGAAGGACGCAGAGGAGTTCTACCTGAAAAAGATGAACGAGGCCGCTCGCAAGAGCCGTGCCGAGAAGCTAGGCGAGAAGCGCGCGGAGCTGCAGGAGAGCTCCATCTGGAACCGCTTCTGGGCGACGCGCCTCAAGGCCGTCCCCGAGGAGGACCGCATGTGCCACGAGGAGGTCGTTGAGGAGCGCATTGTCCTGCGCCGCCCCATAGCGTAAGACAGCAAGCGAGGAGGATTCTGTGTCATTTCACAGCATCATCGCCCCCCCCCCCCCGCCCACACACAGACATGCGTGCGTAAGCGTAATTTTTAAAAGCAAATAAACCACAGTTGTGATTAAAGAAGATACCGTGAGAAAACAAAAAGGGGGGATGTAGTAAATACTCCGTGATCCCTGACCGTCTTGGATGCTTTAAAAAAAAACCACAAAGAAAAGTAATTTTGTGCCAAAGAAGGGACTTCAGGCGCGGAAAGGAAGAAGGAGAAGCGGTAGCGAAAAGAAAACAAATGTGTGTGTGTGTGTGACCCCCGCTGTGCCCTCGCGCTTTCTCTTTTTCTTAGTTGGATTGATGACACCCCTCTGTGATTTTTTTTTGTGGGTTCCCTGTGGTCGTCTCGGACGTTTGATTTTGTCGTAGTTTTTGGTCCTCATTGTCAACATCCATGTCGTTAATATTAAATCTGATAATACTCAGTCGCCAACACCAACACATCCACACAGTCAGCGCGCAGACACGCTCTTCGACCAGTGCTACCCGCTCAGTGGGAGCGTGCACCGCCGCATACGCGCGCGTCAGGGCCGCGGGTGTACAGCGCAGTGATGGTGCATTGACAATCACACTGACGAGCTTGACGCTTGACATTTCGAGTCGAGGGCCACTCCAAATCTTTCGTCTCCACGACTCACACACATAAGCGAGTGCGTGCGCACACACAGCTGTGACGACCCACGTGTGTGTGTGTGTGTGTATCTGTTCATTCCCACGGCAAGGTAGAGCGGTGTGCGCATCTTTGATCTGCAACGGCTCGTGAAGGGGCAGCGCACTGACTGCTTCGTTGACAGTGCTTCCCTGGCCCCCTCCCCTCTCCCCACTCCATCATCGCCACATCGTCCCCACGTCTTATTCTCCTTGTACGTTCTCCTCGTCTCCCGTTCCTGCCACGCTACGCTTGTCAATATACTTCCTTGTGGGAAGTCAAAAAAAAAAAAAAAAGAAAGACATCTGCAACAGAGTGCGGACTGCCTTGAAAACAACAAAAAAGCAAGTAGTGCGCAACGAAGGCGACGACGCATTCTCATATCCTTGAGGCCTTGGACGATCCGGTGGATCGTACCACACTCTCCCCCCAGACCCCTCAGTACCCCTGACCGCCGCCTGTGTTCGCGACTCTCGCACGACCTCCCTCTCTCTTTTTACCGTGCCACAGAAGTAGCGACGCTCAAAAAAAAAAAAAAATGCGTTGCCGTCGTGTCCCTACCTCGTGGTTGATGATGAGTGTACCCCTGCGCATCCAACAAGTACGGTGTTCAAGCCGCACCACCGAGGAACCCAACAAGACAGACGTGAAGTCTCCGTCTTCCTCCCCGGATCAGGCGATCTCGGCCACCGCGCCTGCCGGTAGCAACACGGCGGCGACGCCAGACTCGACGACGGAACCGCCGTCGGCTGATGCTCCGGAGAACGTGAGTGCCCCAGTGGGCTCCGCCGCCGAAGATGATCTCACTGTCCCCGAGCCGGAGCCGTTGCGCTGGGTGCAGGAGGCCTATCAGGATCCCGACAAGATGCCCATCATGGACGAGAAGGGCGAGTACATCGTTTCGAAAGGCGACTGGCCGACCGGCGAGGTGGCCTACAGCACGCCCGCGCCGGTTGACGATAAGCTGGCACCGCGCTTTGGCTACAACGTCGTGAGTGTTCGGAAGCACGTCTCGTGGTGGAAGTACAATCAAAAGTATCCGAGTTTCTCTTTGGCGTATGTCAATATCCAGGTCCTCTTCATTCTTGGCGTCGCCTGGCTCTGCGCCTTCTTAACCGAGGAGTATCGTCGTGCAACGGAAGAAATGAAGACCCCTGGTGCCATGGTGGGCGAGCACCGTGGCCGTGGTCCGGAGACATCCAAGACGCAGAAGATTTCCTTTACGCAGAGCGAAATGAGCAACCTGGTGAACCGCGCCCAGGATAACTGGATGGATGGGAAGGCCGAGGCCAGCTACATTGGCTCAAAGGAGTACCAGATGAGGAAGATCGCCCGTCCTCCGGAATTCACCGTGGAGGATTTTCGCAAGCGTTGAGACACCAGGAAAACGGCGATGTTTAAACAGCCCAGCGAGCCACGGCAGCGAACAGAACAACGGCACCAGACGCACATCTACACACCTTCTCGGTACACGTGAGCCGAATAAAGGTGTGTCTGTCCCTCTGATGGCGAGAAGCACACTGTCTGCACGAGCCACGGTCGCCGGTTTCTTCTCTTCGGTTTCCGCTCTCCGCCTCTTTCTGTCCCGAGACAATTTTTCACACACACAAGCACACACACACACACACATCCAACACACAACAAAAACAAGAAGTGTGGTATAGGGTCTCTCTCTCTCTCGTACACCCAAACACAGACAAGCGTACCTGCACCCATGCCGTCTGAGTGGAAGCTGCGCAGTAGCAGAGGATCCGGCGTCCCGCAGCCAGTTCCGTGACGATCTCGGAAGATGGATGGCGGCGACGAAACACCAGCGAGTAGAGGAAGCAAAGATAACGCGCACCCGGGCTGGTTTCGCAGAAGACCACGACCTGGTCAAAAAGCACTTTTTTTCAGTTGCGAATCTTCTACACACGTAGCCAGACTCTCTTGAAGCCCCCTTTGTCCTCAACCAACAGATCTTGGTGTGCTGCTCAACTTATTTCTCGCTCGCATCATCTGTTTTGCTCTTCTGGGCCACACCACCGCATCAGCATCCTCTTTCAAACCTCTTTTCCTCGTCTCTGTACTACGCACTCTGTCCGTGCGGGGTGCTTCTTCTGTCGACTGCCATACCCGCTCCCCCATCCACAACGATACACACAAGTAGGCGATAGGAGCCTATAGTTCAAGCACTCATTCTTGATAGCCCCACACCTTGTGACCGACGCGCACAGAGACCGATGCACTTCGTGCGCCGCACGTTCACGGGTGCCGATGTGCAGAAGCCGACGCTGCGTGCGGCGATTGCGAAACTCGAGCTGTCGGCTGCCGAGGCGCAGTTGTACGATGTGCCGCTTGAAACGTGGCGGGACATTGATCGCAGCCAGCTCGCGGGCTACCGTCCTTCTGATCCGAACCCCGTCGATCCCATGAGGTGCCCGCCTGTGGACAGCCAGCACCCACTGCTGAAAAAGCTTTCTGTCTTCTCAGGCCCCGTGACGAAGCTGGCGGCGGACGCCATTGTGAACGCGGCGAATGAAGTAGCACTTGGAGGTGGTGGTGTCGACGGTGCAGTCCACGCCGGCGCTGGGCGGTTGCTGCGCCGCGAGTGTGCGACGTTCCCGTGCTGCCCGACCGGAGAGTGCGTCATCACAAAAGGATACAATCTGCCTGCGCGCTACGTACTGCACACGGTCGGGCCTAGAGGTGAGCATCCCGAATACCTGCAGAGCGCGTACCGCAGTGTGCTCTCACTCGTCAAGGCGAATAGGTTGCGTACAGTTGGGTTCTGCGGCATTAGCACTGGTGTCTACGGCTATCCTCTAGAACCCGCAACGCACATAGCCATCGAGGAAATCATGACGTTTCTAAAGACCAACGCGCCTGATGTCGATCGCATTTGCTTGGCGTGCTTCACCGATGCCGAGAAGGCTGCGGCAACGCTGGCTATTGACGCCTGGAAGCACCGCAACGCATCAGTCTAAAAAGGAAACACAAAGCGCCAAGACCCAACAAAGCTGATGATAGACCAATACAACGGCAATGCCATGCCGACGGGAAGGCAGCTTGTAAATAGACCAGCGTTCCCAACAAGTACTGCTCTCCGTCTGTCCGACTGCCGTGCATACAGCCGCAGCCACTACAATTTTCCAAAGCTTTGAAGGTAGATAAAAAAAAAAAAGAAAAAAAAAAGCATACACGTTTGGATGAACCAGTAAACTCGAATTGCAAACTGCAAGCCACATCGTGAGGTGATGGAGCGCAATACGAACGTGTGTTTGTGCCTTCCATTTAACTCACAAGGATCCCCCGACCACCACGACTCCTCCCTACTGACCTCGACGTACCTTGTCTCTCTCTTTCTGTGGCTTCCGCTTGTTGCCTACCAGTAAAAAAGACATGGCTGGACAGCATGTGCTTGTTCTGCCACTCCCACCCACATACGCAGCCAACGAACGGGAACACTTCTCATTTTTCACAAGCGCAGGGGCACCATCTTCGCGGCCCGACTCGTCTCCTCTCGTTCCGAACAGCACCACTGATCGTCTTGCCGAAGACGCACCCGATGACAACCCGCTGACGCGCTATCTGGACGACCTTTGCGACGTCTTGCGGCGCACCCGTCTCATTCAACGACACCCGGACAAGTACTTCCAGTACGTGCGCGGTGAGGAATGGCGTGCGGGTGCTCATCACCTAGACGGTAGCCCTGTCACCAAGGAGGAACTGGCGTACACTAACGAGTTATGTGATGCATTCGCACCTATCATCGACGGCGGCGACGGCTCGTTGGCTGCGGTGCGACAACTCCTGCGCGAGGGTCCCCCGCCTGGTAGCGACCCCTCACTCGTGCGCTTCCACAGCGAATGTCGTCGATTGATGCTGCACCGCGTACCGCGGCCAGAGCACGACGCAGCCCGCTTCACGCTCCTACAAACGTCGACGGCTCGGGCCACCCTGGCCCGTCAACGCGCGGCGGAGACCGCTTCCGAGGCTCGCCGACGCGAAATTCTCGACTTGGTGCTCTCGTATGGCATGAACGCCAAGAAGCAGCACGAGGTCGTGATTATGCGCGATACGATCCGCGACCTTGTGGATTGTGCCAACGTCACGGCACGGGCCGAGGCGCGGCCACCGCACGCGGAGGGCCACCAAAGCGATGTGGTGCGCTCCGTCATCAATGTGGGTGAGGGCAAAGGGTATGTGTCACGAGCCCTCGCTCTCTGTGATGGCCTCCACGTGATCGGCCTTGACTGTAACCCAGCACACCGCGAGCGTGCGATTGAGCGGTTCGAAACACTCGTGGAGGGCTCGCTGAGCCTGCGCCCGACCCCTACGCTCGCGGCACACCCGCCGGCATCTGCGACACGCTCTGGCAAACGCTGTGGGAAGGACATGATCGCGCTTCTGTACGCCCCACGCGGGGATATCGCCAGCGTCGCCTGCCGCGTCGACGCGCGGGCGGACTGGCGCAATATCTTCCAGGGGCACACACCCACCGTTGAGGACGGCGCGCCGATGCTAGCGGACGTTGAGAAGGATGTGGGACGAGATAGCCGTGGGACGGTGGGTGGACGCGCCGGTGACGATCATGACGGCGTTGGTGGAGATGGCAGCTCACGCCCGAGCGCTGCTCTGCCGGTGTCGGCGATGCTCAAGGGACGGTGTCGCGTATGCCAGCGCATCTTCCCGCTGGACAAGACGCTTGTGGTGATGAGGCATGTCCACAGACACTGCGCCAAAGAGCTCGCTGCGGACGGTGCGGGTGTCGTGAGTGACCCACAGCAGCGCTCAGCTCACCGACTGCCTTCGGGTGCTGAACTGAAAGCCTGGCATCGTGATCTCCCTCAGGCACAACTGCAGGCACGATTGTTGGAGTCTTTCTTTGAGCCAGTCGACTTGCCGTCACGGCGTCACGGCACCGCACGAGGGCAGTCGGCGGGCATGGTCGGTGAGAACACAGAGACGGAGAGCACACCCGAAAGGAGCACATCCTGTACCGACGCGAAGCGCCACCGTCCGGAATGCGGACTCTGCGAAGGCGCCACCCAAACGCCCGGGGCGGATGGCGCGTTGGCGGTGGCGACCGTCGCACGAGGTCTCCGCGTGACAGTGCTAGTGCCCGGCAGGCGTCACTCACGCCACAAAGATGACTCCGTGACGCGGCTGTGCGACGCGGGCAAATTGTGCTCACCCACATCCGCTGGCGACGAGGTCTCGCACAGGAGGACGAATGAAGGCGATGTGCCGAACGCGTATCGTGTGATAGCGCTGACTGTCGTCGGCCGCGACGACGCGACCGGCGCGCACATGGTCATTTACGACGACGGCACGCAGAAGGAACACTGCCTTCTCTTACGAGTGACTGCCTCGGCTCTGTCCACGAGTGCGTCCGTGCTGATGGCGTCTCTCGCCGCACACGATGACTCCCAACGCTGCGCAGGCACCGAAAACAGAGAGACCGAGAAGACAGAGGAGCTGGAGAGCGTCGTGCGTGCTCTTGGCCTGCCGGACGCGGACGTGTGGTCGGCTGAACAGAAGGCGCTCATCCTGCGCGTTCATGAGCCCTATCGCGTGACGGTGCCGGCGGTGCGTGTGCCCTCGCTCTCCAACACCGTCTTCGTTGGTCTCCACACGTGCGGTGATCTTGGTTCTAACACGTGCCGCCTTTTCATTGAGAACCGCTCACGCGGTCTTCTTCTTGTGAGCTGCTGCTGGCACGCACTGACGAGTCAGGGTTTCCCGCTAAGCCAGGCACTTCGTGACCGGCACATGACGACGGATAAGGTGTCGCTTCTTCTTGCGACGCAGCCCCTCGACATGTGGGCGACCGCCTCCGCGGAAGGTCACCGCAGCTCCGCACGACTCCTCTTTTTCCGTACGTTGCTGATCATGCTCTGGGCGTCCTTGCGCAGGGAGTGGGAAGCGACGACCGCAGCACGAACGTGTGACTGCCCTTTCGCTCCCGAGCCACACCTCGAGCCCGGCTTCCTGCGTCGCGTGAACAAGGTGAAGGAGACGGTCTCGTTTCCCGAGTTCGCCGAACAAGTCTGCGCTGAGTACATCTACGCAGCGACGGCCAAGTGCAACGCGTATACGTGGCACAACACAGTTTGTGAGCAGTGCCGCACTGCGCAGGAGGCCCTCTTCCACGCGCGTGTGCACCCGGTCTCGTCGTCTCTCGCGGAGACCTACATGCCAAGTCACTTCCCGCGTTTTCTCGGCCTGACGGTGCTGCGCATGTGGATGTGCCATTTGGTGGAGAGTCTTTTCCTCCTCGATCGCGCGCTGTACCTGCACGAGGAGCTGGTGAAACAAGGCGGCTCCTCGAGCGTCTCGTTGGTGCCGCTGTTCGACGGGGCAACATCACCGCGCATGTACGGCATCCTCGCGTTGCGTGCTAGCCCTAAGTGATCTACCCATCACAGACTATGCGTCCGCACACCACCAGCATTGATTGCATAAAAGAAAATACAAAATGAGAGCGACGGAGACATAGCCGCGCGAGAGACAGGTCAAGAGCGACATGTGGCTCTGGTCAGCGACACCACATTGGAAGCGTAGGAAGCACTCCTTGATCTCTCTCTCTCTGTGTTGTCGCTGTTGTTTGTTGCGGCATCTTCGCGTTGATTATCTGCAAGACTGCTCATTTCCCACTAGGTACGAATTGACAAAACTGGTTCCATGCTCTGCGCATCGGTTTTCTTTTTCTTTCTGGTACCCCCAAAGATAACTTACCATCGTGCGATGGCCGTAAAACAGACGGATAAGCAGCGTCGTTCACGCTTGCGCTCACGAGCAACGTGGCGCCCGCCTTCGTCCACACCTGTGTGTGTGTATGTGTATGTGCGTTCGCCGTCGCGTTCGCCACTGCCCTCCAGTCCTTCTCCCACTCCACTACGCGTGCTCTTCTCCTTTGCTTCTTCTGTTGTCATTGCGTATCGCCACATCGTAGCTCATACACTGTGGCACGGCTTCTCGTTTTTTCCCTTTTTTTTCTTTGGCAACAAAGACGTTACGTCCTCTGACTGGCTCGACTGTCCTATTATTGCTCTTTTCGCACTCTTCAGTTCTGTGCCCCGCGCGACAGCTCACTTTTTTTTTCCCCTCACTCGTTTCATTGCCCGTACGCAGCCATCTCTTTCCATTTGTGTTACCTTGTCGATTGAACGATCGGTACGTACAGGCGCTCCACAGATCACCCTTTTTTCTTTTTCGGTTGTGCGAATACACGGCAGTCCTTTTCTTCTGTTCCGACCGCCGTCACGTAGCTGACTGTCGATTCCTGGAGAACAAGTCAACATCTGTAGGCGCGTGATTAGTAGTATTCCCCTCTCACTCCACCCTTTCTCTGCCTCTCTCTTTTTCTTGTTGTGCGTTCATCTTTGCGTAGGTGACATAGTTGTCTCTCTCTGCTTTTTTTTTTTCCTCGCTCGCTCTCACTGGCACTGTCCCGTCTCTATCTTGTCAAACATGCGGCCAAACAGCAACTCGTGCAATAGCAGCAGCGGAGGTGGAGGTGGAGGGGTCATCCCCACACCTCGGTCACCTGTGAGCTACACACACTCGCCGTACCGCACCTCGTTGCTCGCGGTTGACGGCAGTGCCGCGGGCAGCGACCCGTCGAGTCCGCTCTCCCCCTACAGCGCTGCGTCACATGAGGGCCCCGTACCGGGATCTGGACGCGGAGCCGTTCACGGCGCATATCAACTCTCACATGCCGCAAACGGCGCAGGGAACACCCCAGCCGATGGCAGCGCGAGTGCTGAGCCGCAGATGTCCTCGCCAATCCAGGTTGCCGCCTCTCACGGCTACGGGCGGCAGAGGCAGATGGCGCGGAGCCCCACAATGTCTGGCAGCGCGGGCCAGTACCCGCAACGAGGCAGCCCTGGACACGCTCCGTCGTCGCCCATGAGCATGCCACCGCGGTCGCCAGGTTCCCACCTACCCGATGCAGGCAGCCACAGTTATAGCGCCTCGAATAATCCCTATCGTGTGAACATGTACGGCAGCAGCGCTCCCTCAGGCGTACCACAAGCCTTTCAGCAGCATCCACAGCAGCAGCAACAGCAGCGCACGAGCCCGCTCGGTACGCCAATGCAGCATCGCCAAAACAGCGGCTCGAGCTTCACTGGACAGCGACCACTGAGTGGCACCGGAACACCAAATCCCGCTTACCACCACTTCTCCCCCTCCCCACCGTCCATCCCCCCAGGTCCTGCGGCAAATAGTTACGCCCCCGCCGGCTTTGGTGGGCCTGTCCCGCCGTCTCATCAACAGCAGCAGGGCAGCGGGAACTTTGGTGCCCCGCAAGGCGTCAACTCGGCAAACTTGAGTCGCTGTGGCTCCTACGACCGTCGAAATGGGGGCGGCGGCAGTCTACCGCACTCGCCGCTCCTGGCGGGTGGGCAAGGCAGCGGCAGCGCGACCCGACGCGATCCGTACAACATGAGCGGCAATTCACCTTTTAATCGCTCAGGCGGTCCGTTGCCCGCACAGCAACAACAGCAGCGGGCACCGCGTAGCCCTGGTTCGTACAACAGCGGCCAGGGATTTCTCCATCACCAACATCAGCAGGCGAGCGGTGCCATGGCGCTTAACTCGCCCACGCGTCTCGGCGGCAGCGGCAATGACAGCCAATCGCTGGCGTCCAGTTTGCAGACAGGCAGAAGCTTCAGTACTGCATTGGATGATACCGCGGACATGTCCTCGGCGCAGTCGTGTAGCAGCGCCAGCAGCGTCCGCGATGACTTACTCTTGTGCCCCAACGACGAGGCCTGCGCACAAATTAACGAACGCAAGCACCAACGCAAGTACGCCCACACGTGCCGCCTCTTCCCGTGTTACCACGGCCACATCCGGCGTCACGCGAAGCTGTTCAGGCACACGCCGGGCCAGATTGCGCTGCCCGAAGGTGTGAGCGCCACAAAAATGTCCACACACGCGCTCGCTAGCGTCAACTTCTCTAGCATCAGCCCTGAGGCACCGAACGCATATCGCATTTACGTCTCGCGAGGTGAGAAGAGCTACGAGATTTTCGGAGACTGGGCGTCAACGAAGGTGCACACGTTCAAGCGGTACCTTCACCAGGTCTACCACATCGCGCCACAGAATCAGGTGCTTATCATTCTGCGCACCAACAAGCCGATGGATGATGAGATTATGTCCGTCCGCTCCTATGGCATTGAAGAGGACAGCGTCATCCAGCTGAAGAGCGACCACGAGGTCGCCCCGTCGCGCATCCCACTCGATGATCTCTAACATGGACCACTACCACGTTAACCCCGGTAAACTCACTCACTCCGTAATAACATCTTAAACCTCCTCACACACACGTGCACGCACACCAGGTGCGGCAATGCATCCAGAAGTAAAAATGCGTTCGCACCGTCTTGTACACGTTAAGAGTGGCAGCTCTGATATCCGGTTCATCTCTCCGTTTCTTTTTTTTTTTTTCTCATATTTGTCAGTGCAGGCGTCTCTATGGCTCGAATGGTTGTTCGTGCAAACGCGCACTGCTGGTGTACCGAGTGTTGTCCTTTTTTTTTTTTTTTGCGGTGCATCGATTTGCTTCAGCATAAACTGTATGTGCTGAGCGGTCGGCTGAGTGCCTCTGTTCTTCTTTTTTTTTTTTTTGAACATTGTCTTTTTTTTTTTTCCTTTCTCTCGGATGAAATGTAAGATGACATCACTGTGCGTGGCTGATCTTTTCTTTTTGACTTCTTGTTGAGCATCTCTCTGTTTTTGTATTTGGTTTGTGACGCTCGCTCAACTCACACTGTTTGCTTTACTCTTTGGCGTACCTTTTTCTTTTTGTACGTGCTGTTTCTGTCTGTTTCCGTTTCTCTTCCGTTCTCAGTGAGAGCTCATCAAGCAGCACGTTTTGGGTGCCTAGGCGCGGTGAAACCGTGTTCCGACTTGTCCTTTTGATTGTTTCTCTTTGTTTTGTTGATGTGGCATCACTGTGGCTCCGATTTCCTCTGAGATTTCACTTATTTCATTTTTCTTACTTGTTTCTGTGTGAGCGGTGGTTATTCTATTCGTATTGCGTTGGTGACGACAGCGTGTGTGGCACTATTGACTTCAGCAGCGCGCTACCTTGCTCATTTCACTTATTCTTGATGATCAGCGAGTTGGCTGTAAGCAACCGTACGAGAACAGTGACGAAAAGTACACAACACTCCCTGTGGCGCCAGAGGAGAAGAGAGAGAGAGAGCGCGGAGCACACCAAATGAGGATGAGCAAGAATCTTGTTTTTTTCATTTTGAGGAGCGAGGGACGACAGGAGGAGGGGATTGTGTGGTTTCGAGAATGACGGCGCAAGTGAACGAAGGAGAACAGCTATCATCTCTCTTCGATGTGATGCATTGTGGAAAAAGAAAAAGAAAAAACTCACTTGGACGCAGCTAAATGGATATGTGTGCTGCTACGGCACAGTCATTCTTCTCGATTCTCCCCGCTGTAACCTTCCTGCCTCGCCATGTAGTGGAGGCGTGTGCTCACCTCTGTGCTTTCGGCTGTACGCGCCTATATGGTCCAGCAGTCACAACGGTCTCTTCCTTTGCCTGTTTTTCCGTGATGATTTGTGTTTGACCTTTCCCCTTTTGTTCTTCACGTTATTATAAAATTGTTTTCTTATTTTAATTGGGACTGACATAGCTCTATTTCTGTCTTTCGTTTCGCCTTTCTTTTCCCTTTTTTTTTTTTTGTCAATGCCTGTCTCCGCTCGCTCCCATTCATATGTGTTCAACAGGGAAGTCCGCTTAACCTGATCGCTGGCTGTCGCCGTTCTGTGCGCACACTTTGGGGTGTCTTGCTATTTCTTCGCCACTGGTAAGGCGCCTAAAGTATTTTTCTTTTTTCTTCTGGTTGCCGTCTCTCTTTGCCTTCGCCCTCGCATGCATTTTAAACGACAAGAATGCCAACAACAAACACTGTGCGCACTGCCCGCACCAACGGCAGAACAGAAGAAAAAAGTGTGGTAAGACGAAGCCCCAGCGAGTGTCACTCTGAGACTTCTGAGAACAGGCCGCTAGTGGCACGAGAGCCAACGAAGGTCTCCTCGACCACGGCACGTCGTGTAACAATTCGGTAGCGACGGACCTACCCCAAGCGTATTCATTCCGGTCATGAACGCACCTGAGACGCACATAGAAGGGGGAAAAAAGGGCTCCTCGCAGGTCCGCGCACAGGTACACTCTTCCTTTTTACGTGGACGTGTGAAGTGTCCGGACATCCTCTCTCAGCTCCCACTTTAACTGGCAGTAGCGGTGGTGGAAGCGATAGACAGTGCAATCATCGTCACAGCGCCAACGCAGCTTCGCAGCTTCAATTCACGCGCTTCTCCTATTCCTCCCCGACTTACATCTAAACCGTGGTCATGCACTATCCCTTGCTGTTGTTTTTTCCTTCTCTCCCGCGGTCTTCGAGTAATCACCCATTGTGTGTGGGCCACTGAGCAATGCCCTCGTGGTGGCGCACTGCCGTACACTGGCTAAAGGGCGATGTGGTAAATGTTCCTGGCGTTGTCTACAGCGATGAGATGACGGACGTGGCCGCCCAGCTGGAGCAGCAGCTCGAGGTACGTTGGAGCGGCCATCTGCGCAACGTGCGGAAAGACACCATTTCCGACCTCCTGGCACACTACAGCAGCCCGGACGCCGCCCAGCCGGGGCCCGAGGAGGAGCCCTACACGTTCTGGGAGCGTGTTGGACTGGTGCCCGTGCACCCGTCGCGCGTCCGTGCGCGGCAGTACTACCACCCCATTACTGATTTCGCCCTCTACGACTACGATGAGGTGACGCCAGAGGAGAAGGAGCTGACCGCGAAGTGGCTGGCACGGGTGATGGAGTTCAACGGTGCGATTCCCGCAGGTGTGCTGTGCGTGGCTGGTTGTCTCGTGCTGCCGCTGCACACAGTGTACCGCATGCCACTCCTCGTCGGCGCAGGCATTACTGGTGTGGCCATCGAGGTGACACGCTCGTACATGGCCGCGTCGAAGCAACGCCAGGACCTGGATGATTTCATCCTCGCGAAGGAGATTTGGTACATCAAGAACGTCGAAACCTATCAGCTTGGTCTGCCGCGTATTCCACTTGGCCGAGAGGCCGAGTACCAGTCGTACGTTCTCGACCCGAACATGAACCAGGAGCTTCCCGACGCGCTTCTGGACGCACTACATTGCGACTGACATGACCCACCCACCCACACGCCATGCATGCTGAAGACAAGCGAAACAAACACACAAACAAACAAACAAACAGACAAACAGTCAAAGAGCGCCGCTTGGGAAGGTGGCGTCTGGAGACGATCACATATACGCACCCGCTTCTACCACAAAAAACGTACAAGGGAAAGCGAACAAGAGAGGCGGTAGACTACGTGAACTCCAGAAGAGGTGCGGGACAAGCGGAGAACACGCAACTGTCCTACCACTCTCGACTGCAGCCCACCTTGGGCAGCGATGTGCTGCTCGCCGATCCATATCATGCTCGCGGACGAAGACCTCGCCTTGTATGATCGCCAACACACCGCCTACCCTCACTCGTTTCCTACTCCTCGGCCCTTGTTTTGCGCTGACAGCACGCACCTGCCACAACAGGAACCAGGATCCTCAAAAACAAAAAAAAAACACATCGCGCCACGCACCCTCGTGACGACAGTAGAAATGGATTTTCAACTTCAGATGAACGGCCCATATCAGTTCCCATGCGCGAAGCTAAAACCCTGTCCTCCGCCCAAGAAAGGCTCTGCAGGGCCCGTCGTCATCGCTGTGTGCGGCGCCTTCAACCCGCTACACCGCGCACACTTAGGTATTTTCGAGGCTGCTAGCACCGCACTCGAGGCGCGAGGAAGGCCTGTGCTTGGTGGCTACTTCTCACCCGTGTCCGACGCTTACGGCAAGCCAGGTCTCCTTGCTGCCGCGAAGCGTGTGGCCGTGGCGACGGCTATTGTCGAGGACCACCCTGATCTGATGATCGACACGTGGGAAGTTCGGCAGCCGGCGTACACGCGCACTGTGTACGTGCTTGAACACCTGCAGGAGAGCCTCAATGAGTATTACCACTCCACTGACGTTTCTGTTGTGCTGGCGTGCGGTGAGGACCTTTACAAGTCTTTCTTTATTCCGGGCGTGTGGCCCCTGGATCTGCTCGCGAAGCTCCTCAACCGCTTTGAGATTGTGATTATCGCGCGAGAGGACGTGCCTGGCATGCACGTCAAAACGGACCAGCCGATTCTCACCGGTCGCAACAGCGATGGTATTGAGGCCACGCTGGATCTCTCTTCCTTTCACTTCATCAAAACGGCCTTTGTCACGCCCGACAACACATGTTCCTCAGAAGTGCGGGCGCTTGTCGAGTCGTCTCCAGACGAAGCGACAGCGGTGGAGCGTATCGCACCGCTCGTGGTGAACCACAAGGCGGCGGTGCTCACCTGTCGCTACTATGGCAATTTTCATGGCGCACAAGATGCGTAGCGAGTACGAACTGTTCGCTGTGTGCGCGCTCACTACCTGCAGGCGGTCATTCCTGTCTTGTGCACAGCTCAACACCCTACTCCATTCGGTGTCCACTTGTTGATCTCACTCTCACTCATTCTCCCCTCCATTGTCGACGCCACGTAACAAGTACGGTTGCCTCCATGAGGCTCTTCTCTCCCCCTCGCTGGGAGAGATAGAATAAAAGGACAGGCTCTCCGGCCTTTGCCTCCGCTTCTCACTGTGATAGACGTCCTCGCGCGCACCGCATCATGCAGCGACAAGCACTCGTGATCCAGGACGTCTGTGACAACGTGGCGCTTTTCGCATGACACACCTCGTGAACTCGCATACACATTCTCATTTCTGCTTAATCATCCCCTTTGCCCCTTGTTGCTTTCGTCACGCGCTTCCTGTTCCGTCTTACCATGTCAACACGGTTGACAGCGTATTGCAGCGGAGCCAAAAGATCGCTGAAAAAGAAAGAGAGGACTCGCCATTACGGTAAAGTTGATTTGGTCTCTCAGTTGTGTCTTCGCTCTCCACAAATCAAAGGCATCAACGCCCTTGCGACAACTACACACACCCACACCCACACAGTCATCTGACGCGTTACCCTTTGTGCGTAGAATCCGCTGTGTTCACTATTTTTGTCCTAGCTTTCCTTGTTGTCACTTCGCTTTGTTGTTTTTTGTTTTGTTTTCATTTCATTCGCTCGCTTCGCACAGTATCACGCTCGGATCTTTTTTATTATTACTTCGTTTGCTCATTATCGTTGTCATCTGACCACCACGTCAAGGTATACTGTTGTAGCGCGTCTACAGGATTGTTTGTCTTGCCGCTTCCTATAATTTAATTGTCGCTCGCTCTCATCTCTTTTTATTTTTTCCATCCGTTTCTCCGTTGTTTGTCTCCTCCGCTTGACATGGAAGGCCCATTGCCGGCACACCAACCGAGTCCTGTGGCGCCTGTGCCGGCGGTGGACGCGGAACCGAAGGCGGGGCTCCTCGCTCGCACAGCGCAGAAGACGCTGGCACACGTTTGCATCGCTGTGCTTCTCCTTTTTCTGGCCCTACTGGCTGGATCGCACGCGTCTTCGTGGTCATGGCTTCAGCGCACCCCCAAATCCGCCGCTGTCAACGGTCCTTCACCACTTCCGGCACCTCAAGGAAGAGGCAACAGCCGGTGGGCGCCTGCGACGGCGGACCCGAACGATGCTGTGGATCTGTTCTTCAAACAGGCGGGCCACTTTCGTTGCCCACAGGAGCGCTACTTCACCCGCAAGGAAGTCGCCGTGCACAAAACGGCCAATGACCTTTGGGTCGTTATTGAAGGCAACGTGCTGGATCTCAGCATGTTCATTTCCCAGCACCCTGGCGGGGCGCTGCTCCTCGAAGGCGCAGGCGGCGACGACGCGGCCGCACTCTTCGCCCAATACCATCATCCCTCGTCCGTCAGTCTTTTTCCCAGTTTTTGCATCGGACGCATCAAGAAGGAGTGATGACGGGCCCATCTACAGAGAGCCATGTGTACGTGACGCACTCAACGAACCAAATGACGTCGAAAGAGAAACAGGGTGGTGCTTTGGTTGTGATGGCCACGCGCTTCTTTGTGTGTGTGTGTGTGTACGACCGGCGGGCCTCACACGGGCGCGACGTGCCAGAACAGCGACGCTCAATCCGCACAGCGTGCTACCTTGACGGTATCCGTACTACGTACCCAAGCGAGGCGACGCACACTCTCCCTCCAGAGGGATGTGACGTGGCTGATTCGCTCTTCATTTTTGATGATTCTGCTCTTAACCGCAGTCCAGTACACTCTGTATTTCGGATCGTCTCTCTCTCCACGTTTCGTCTTCCCTGACCCGCTCCTCTTGTTTGGCTTGTGTATTTCTTACGCCGTCTTTTTCATCGCATCATCGGTGCGATCGAGGTACGTACAGTCTGTCCGTGTCACTCACTGCTGCTCCTTCGTCCTTCCTTTTGCCCCCAGCCAAGATACCCACCGCAACAATCACAACCAACACTCCCCACGCTGCGCACGCCGACAGTTCCACAAACAGACATGGACAGCATGCACGCCTCTGGTTTCCGCCACGTGTCTGCCACCGGCACGTGGACCAACTTGGCTCAAATCGGCGAGTGCAAGCCCGCACACAACCACTACCCGACGAGCACAGAGGAGCTCGCCAGTTTGCTGAAGAAACTCTCCTCCAGTGGTGCGAAGTGTCGAATCGCCGGTGCGGGTAAAAGCCCCAACACCGCCACCTTCACGGCAGACCACCTCGTCCATATGGATAATCTGAACCGCATCGTGCGGGTGGACCGCGCGACGCATTCCATCACGTGCCAGGGCGGGGTCCTCATGGAAGACATGATGCGTGCTCTGGACGCGAGCGACCTCATGCTGACCTGCGTGCCGTCGTACATCAAAACCACCATCGCTGGCTGCCTCGCCACGGCGACGCACAGCAGCGGCAAGGGGACCCAAGGCCTCTGCGACTACGTGGCACGCCTCGTCCTGGTGGATGGTACTGGGCAAGTCCACGAATTTACGCGGGACGACAAGGAGCTCTCGCTGGTTGTGTGCGGCCTTGGTGCCCTCGGTGCCGTGACGGAAGTGACGTTGACGGTTGAGGATAAGGTGATGTGGCGACTAGATAGCCGTCCCCTGTCGCTCGCGGATGCCATGAACGCGGAGCTCATCGCACGCAAGTACCAGGAGAACGACTACTACCGGTTCTGGTGGGTGCCGCACACGGAGAGCTGCTACGAGTCCATTGGCCGCCGTCTCAACTGGGCGACCGCCACCGAGCAGGAGAAGCAGGCGTACCAAGCGTGGAAGGCCAGCGAAGCGAGCGTCACCGCACAGGTCGCGCGTGCGGCGCGTGGTGACTGGCTCCGGCATACGGTCGTGCAGAACAGCCTGTACTACGCCTGCGGTACACCGTCCATGCAGCCGTACATCAATAAGAGCTACGCGGCCGCGTTCTACTCGCAGCCCACGACACAGTACGGGTCGCCCACGGCGTGCTTCACCTTCGACTGCCTTTTCACCCAGTGGGCGAACGAGTGGGCGATCGAGGCCTCCCGCGCTGTGGAAGCCTTCAAGCGCCTGCAGGAGATGATTGAGAAGGAAGGTATGCGCCTGCACTTCCCCGTCGAGTTCCGCTTCTCACCGCCGGATCAAACGCGTCTGTCGCCAGCCGCCGGCCGTCCCACGTGCTGGCTCGGCGTGGTGATGTACCGGCCCTATCAGCGCGAGGCACCCGACACCAAGCGGTGCTACGACGGCTTCTGCGCCATCATGCAATCAATGGAGGGGCGTCCACATTGGGCGAAGTACTACACGTGGGAGAGTGCGCAGGTGAAGCAGGCGTACGGCGATGCCTGGACTGAGTTTCTCGCACTCCGCAAAAAGATGGACCCCAATGATATGTTTGTGAACGGTTGGCTCCACAACCTTATCTCCGATGACGGCGTGCATCGCAATAGCACGGACTTCTACACACCCGCGTGAGGTAGAGGAACAGCCGCAGCTCATGTGCACATCTGTCACCGCGCATGCTTTTGCTGTGTCGACCTCTCCTTCCGTTCTTTTCATTCGTCTTATCGTGATACTCAGAAGAGCCCAGCGATAGCAATCAGGCGATTGAAATGTGCGCTGTTTTTTTTCCTTCTCTTTTTCCCGTTAAATCCAATACGCCTCATCGTATCGTTTGTACGCTAGCAGACGCCGCGAGATGTTGTTCACCACATATTAACTGAATTCACTCAAGACCTTTTTTTTTTTTTCAAATTAAGATGCAGACGCACACAGAAGAATACACATACGAGCAGAGTATGGTGGGCAACACTTGAGTGCGGTTCTTCCGTATGAGTGGTGTATGTGGAGGCCCTTCCGCCTGGTGCACTCTCGCCTCTGAACTTGTGTCGTGAAGGAAACGCGGTTACTCCAAGCGTGTACCATCACCACTGACCATGTCTGTGGATTTCATGGTGTGTCCTTGTCACTCGATACACATTTTTACTCATGCGCATGTACCCGTTAGGCGTGTACTCCAGGTTAGTGACATCTCTCTCTCTTTCTTACACGCTCCTCCCCCCCCCCCCCCCACCCCATGCCCGCCTTGACATCACTCTCCCCTCACGTCTGTCGTTTTGAGTTTCCCTTGCTGACGGTACTCTCACCTCGAAGGAACCAGGGACCAGGAGGCGCAAAGAAAAAGGAAAAGGAGAGCAAAGTACGCTATCACAGCCTCCATGTCGACAGAACCAGCCTTTAAGGGGACGCTGCTGCTGCTTCAGAACCGTACACGCCGGGACCCCGAGTCATACCGCGATGAATTTCTCGCACAGCTCGACCACTTCCAGGCTTCAAGCGCCACCGTCGCTGCGCAGCGCACAGCGAACCCGCAGTACATCGCGGTCCTGAACTACGTAACGCACGTCGCACACTGCTTTCCCGCGGAAGGCGCGATTGTCGCGCGCATTGTGACGGAGCTGCTCCGCAACGCCAAAGGCGACGCGCTGCCGACGGAGCTGAGGCTCGCGCTCGTAAAGGCACTGATGCTGCTGAGGTCCAAGAACCTCGTCACGCCTGACGAAACGTTTCCGATCTTCTTCACGCTGCTCCAGGAGCGCGACAAGTTCATGCGCAAGCTGATCCTCTCGCACATCGTCAACGACATTCGCAAGGTCAACATGCCTGGAGCCAAGAACGGCGCCAACGTGAACCGCCGGGCGCAGAACTTCCTCTTCTCTGTGATGGCCGAGGATGACCCCATCCAGGCCCGCTGTGCGGAGCTGGTTATGGTTGATCTCTACAGGCGCCGCGTCTGGGCTGACGAGCGTACCGTTGAGGTGCTGACCAAGGCGTGCTTCTCACGCCATACGACAATTCTGCGGACGGCGCTCAGGTTTTTCCTGATGCAGATGCCGAAGATCACATCACTCGACGACACAGAGGACGAAGCAGAAGTCGACCCCGGCCGCACCATCTCCAAGCTCAAGCAAAAGCTAAAAATCAAAAAGAAGACGTCGAAACGTGAGCGCCTGCTGAAGCGTGACACACGGGCAATTAAACGCAAGTACAACAAGGAGGAGAAGGAGGAGGAGCTGATGGCCAAACAGCACGTCGACCCCATTCGCCTGCTGCGTGATCCTCAGCAGTTCGTCGAGCGTCTTTTGGCCAAGCTGCAGAAGACGTCAGAGCGCTTCGAGGTACGACTGCTCTACTTGAACGTCATCGCCCGCACTGTCTCCGAGCACGAGGTCATTCATCTCCCGTTGTACAACTTCTTGGAGCGCTACATGGAGCCCTCGCAGCTGCATGCCACACAGTTGCTGGCCTTATCCGCGATGTGCGTGCACCGCATGGTGCCGCCGGATGCTGTGGAACCGCTGGTGAAGTCCATCGCCAATCACTTCGTCACCGACCGCTCCATGCCTGACAGCATCACTGTCGGCATCAACACGATTCGCGAAATCTGCAAGCGGCAGCCCCTCGCGATGGAGGAAGATCTTCTCAAGGATCTAACGGAGTACAAGAACCAGCGTGGCGACAAGGGCGTTATCATGGCGGCACGTGCCTTGATTCAGCTGTATCGTGAAGTGTACCCGGAGCTTCTGCCGATGAAGCTGCGTGGAAGTCGCACCGGACCAGCCAAAGAGGTGGACAAACCTGTGTACGGCGCCGAGACACTCTACACCAACATCCCCGGTCTCGAACTCCTGTACCAGGCTCAGAACGAGGAAAACAGCCAGCAGGAGGACGGATCCTCCAGCGACAGCGACGACGACAGCAGCACGAGCAGCTTCAATACGAGCTCAGGTGAGTGGGTTACCGACTCCGACACGGAGGTGAGCGCAAGCGACGTGGAAGGCGACTTTGTGGATGTCTCTGAATCTTCTGACCAGGAAGACGATGCGTGCCCACAGCTGATCCCGGTGGCGACCAGCCGTGCAGGTGAGAAGCACGCCCGGCGAGAAGCCCCGACGACATCGGAAAAGGCAGCGGTGCCAGAGAAGCGACGACGCGTCGAGGAGGCCGATGTCAGTGACGATAACGACGCCGACGGTGAGCAGAGTGATGAAGAGGTCGAGGAGGATCTTGAGGAGCTTGAGGAGCTTGAGGAGCTGGAGTCACTGTCGCTGAGCGATGACGAGGCGGAGAGCAATGCCAGCGGGGAAGACGAAGAGGACGAGGAGGGCACAGATTTCGAGACAGCCGAAGATGGCTCTGACGACTCTGAGGAGGGTGAGGAAAGCGAAGAGGACGACGAAGACGCGGACGAGGAGAGTGATGACGAGGAGGAGGATGCCTCTGGAACTGACCTCGCAGCGGCGTTGACCGCAGCCCCCTCAGCGCAAGGGTGGTACGAGGACTCCAACCCTGGCTCGAAACCTCGCACACGGGAACCATCGATCACAAGCTCGAAGGCGTCATCGGCCGCATCGATGGCCTCATCGCGGGTTCTCACAGACGAGGACTTCGAGAAGATCCGCAAACTGCAGGCTCAGCACGGCAGTCATCTCTCCCTGCGCGGCAAGAAGAAGGTACGCGAGGAGCTCGAAAAGAAGCGCAATAAGCTTATCCACGGCGTGAGCGACGATCTCTCTGCCAAGGATATCGAGCACTTCACCGTGAGCAGACGTGAAACGGACAAGCAAGAGAAGATTGAGCTCGCGCAGGAGCTGCGCAAGGCCCGATCCAAGTTCGAGATTAGCAAGAAGAAGAAGAGCAAGCTCAACGCCACGCACGGTGAGCACTCCAAGCGCGGTAAATTGTTCCAGATGACGAAGCGGTCTGCTCGTGTGGCGACCAAGCTGAAGAGCTCCGTCGCCGATCGCGCGAAGCGTGCCAAGGACATGAAGAAGAAGGATGTCAAATTCCGCATCAACCGTGGCTGGAAGGCGTAAATGGCGGCCAACGGGTGGTCCGCGCGCACATGGAATACCAAAGCAGACCCCCAGCGAAGCGGAAAAAATAGGCGTTTCTTTGTTTTGCTTATTAATTTGTATTTTATCCACTAACGTGTAAGCGATGACGCCCTTGGATGCAAAACACACGTCGAAGTTCACAGATGCGCACGGCATAAATGGGGGTGGAAGTACGTCGGGCAGCCCATCGCGGAAATGTGTTGATTTCAGAGACACGCCTGCGTAATGCTCCCCTATCCCTTGTCGAGCACGCGCATGAAAGGACGCCTTGCGGCCTCACCTGATCCGATTAATACGTAACGGTTGGCGGATACCCCGTCCTGCACAGTCGTCTTTATGTGGGGATGACCCTAACTATTGTACCCACACCGTTAACAAACCCAGTGATACGGCAGATGTCCACCATAACGTCCAGTGATGAAGACGCAAAGAAGAAATAAAGAAGGCGGAGTGAACAGTCCCGGAACTAGTCGAACAGATTCATAGACAGTCGATTTCTCTCGCTCTCCATCAATTGAAGGTGTCGTCCAAGAAGCGTACGTCACTTTCTTTGCATGCGGTCTGTAGACTGACGCATCTGATCACTGAGCGTACGCAAGCACCCGTAGCCTGCTGACGTTCGTGCAGCAGTATTTCCACGCTCCGCATCGCCAGCTGCTACACGTGTACAGGCACGACTCCCACGTACGCGCCTGTCGTTACAAGGTATCCCCTGTTTTCTCCAATGTCAATCCGCACTTCTTGATCGCCCTGCTATGTCTCTTCACGCCTTCGGCTGTTCTCGTACATGACCGAGTCCTGCGGAAGCGAACTCCTCTCGAAGCTCAACGGATAAACTTCTTAGTCACATTCAAAGTTTTTTTTTTTTCTCGTCTTCTCGTGGTTATTTCTTGTTGTTTTGCTCATCCTCTCCTTCTTCTCCCGTTCTCCTTGCCATATCCTCTCCATGTCCGTACAGGCTCTGTTTGAGCTTTCGAGCACTTGGCTCAACCCGAAGGACGTCGGCCTCAGTCCTTTCCTGGCACCACGTGAGACGCGGCTGGATACGTCACTGCCGAGACTAGGCAGCACCTTGTATGAGTACAGCATGTGCACGAAGCGTGCGCTGAACACACGTATCATTGGATTCTGTGAGCCGACGCTAAAGCAGTGCGTGGACCAGCTCGCGCTGCACATGCGTGCGGGACGTATTGGTGGTGCCGATGAACAGGCGCTTGCGGAGGTGTTGCGTGATCGCAGGAAGGAAGTAGACCCTGAGCTCTTGCCGTGGAAACCACGCGAGGAGTATAAGGCCTGGCTCCATGCGCAAGGCCGCCTGAAGGAGAATTTGAGTCAACGAGAAGGGAGAATGCAATGAAAGAGGCTGCGGAAAAAAGTGGCAGCATGGGGTGTGCTAGGAGTTATGCATCCTTGTTGTCTTTGACATCACAGATTCCGAAGAAAAGAAAAAAAAAAAGACACTCGCACACACACACACAAAAAAAAAAAAAAAGCGTGCACGGCGCGCTCTCTGGTGCTTTGTCAACAGGGGTCTGCTCACGCACAACGACCGACCCATTCAGCTCCCTCCCCTTGTTTCAATTCAAGCTGGACCCGGAGCAGGACGCGTCCATGACGCATGTGAGATGGTGGTGCGAAAGAAAAAGCAACGTTGTACAACAACTCTATTTGTACGTTGCAGAGAGTGGTATAAAGACGCATCACTATGAGGGGGCTCAACTCTGCCAAACAATCATATCACTTGTCTTCGATTCCGGATCCTTTTGTTCACCTCTGTCCTAACAAACCAACAAAAAACTCAATGCCAACAGCAAAGAAGGTATTTTGCGAGTACCACTTTTTTTTTCTCCTCTGCGCACACTGTGCCCTCGTGTCCGTCTGCTCCTCTTGCGTTCTGACACGCACGCATCACCGCGTTGATCTTCTCTATTTCCATTGCGGTGACTGTCCTCCTGCCCTATAGAGTCGATGCAGACCTCGATAAACGGTGATCTCGGTCGTGACGGCGACTGGCTGTGTCACGTGAGCGCTGAAGAGGTATCGACACTGCCCAGCGCGCACACACGCAGTCGACAGGAGCACGGGAAACCGCGACTGGTGGGTCTCCGCGGGTACCCGACGCGACGCTTAATGGAGCGGCCTGCATCCCACAACTCGGCACCATCCGCTCCCGGCAGCAGTACACCACGCTCCGCGTCTGCGGTAATGATTCCCACCAACACAGACCATGCGACTCTCTCCCTCCAGTCGTTTGTCCAGCGGCTGCGCGGCTATCACACCTTTCAACCTCTCTTCACAACGAACCGCGTGTACCCCTTCCTCCTTGAGGGCAGCAGGGCAATTGGGAATTCCGCGCGCGCGCTCGCGTATGTGGACCGGATGCTTGACGCTTCTGAAAGCCAATTGTTGCGCCACCACTGCGACGACGAGTTCAGTCAAATGGTGGCTGGTACGCTGGCGACGTCCGCAGTAGATCCCATGAGTGGTCGCAGCGACGGACCGCCCTCCTACTGTGCCGACGTACGCACCGGCGCGGCACAGCGAGCGCTCGCACGGCCGGTAGCTATCGTGGATAGTGCGGCTGCGAAGGCGTCTGCGGACACCACCAGCACGGCTGAGGAGGGCGATGCGGATCTCGAACTGGTGGCCGCCGTCGGTGAAACCCAGCATGTTCTCCACAGCAGGCAGCGCGATTCCGACGGTGGCCTCACCACCAAGTGGAAACCGGAAAAGAGCACCGTTAGCAACACCCAGGTCGCCACCAGCGGCACAGGTCGGATAAAGGGTACCAATACGAGCGCGCATGCCGACGCGGATGCGGAGCTGAATGAGCAGCAGCGCGTCTGGGAGATCAGTGGGCTGGAGAGGCATCGCATCCAACGCACGCGGTACCTCGAAAATCTGCACTTGGAGATGGACGTCCTGGAGAGGCAGACGCTCGCCGCCCCGCACAACTCCAGCACACACGCTTTGCGGGCCCATGAGGGTCACCCCTCTTCCACGTGCGAGGCACCTCCTGACGAATTGACCCCCACATCGGCAACGGAGCGGGATCGTCTGAACGCAGTTGCGGCGGCTCGCGAAGAGGCTGCCAAACGCGAAGCCCAGCGTCGCGCATGGGAGGCGTTCCATGCCAGTCAAAGCGCGGCGCCGCAGGCGCCGATGCCTTTCCGAGGGGAGCCTGGCCACATGATGGCGGCGTCTTCAGCTACCGCTGCGGGGAGCAGCCTGGACACGCCCATATACACCGAGTCTCGTAGCGTGTTGGGGGCGGCGCGCGGTGGCGATGGCGCCCACCAGGCTCTCACCACAGCCGCCTCTACCCTCGGCGTGAAGGACAGCGATAGCGATGAAATTCACAACTGGCTCCACGGGAACTGGTCACACCGCACACATCGGCATGAGAATGCAGCGCTCACGATTCAGAGGGCCTACCGTCTGTTCCGGGCGAAGCGCACAGCATACCGCCGAGCGTGTGCGCGTGAGCTGGCGTTTCAAGAAGCTCTCCGCGCGGAAATGACTGTTCGCAGGCGCTGGCTCCACGCAGAGCGGCTCATTGAACACGACACAACGGATGTCGACGCGACGGCTTCCCGCATGCGCTTTGTGGCGGACCGTCTAAGCGCGCGGGCGGCGTTGCGGCGACGTGCGCGTGAGCAGGCGCAGAGTGCGGAGGCTGAACTACGCCAGTACGCGGCGATAGCCATCCAGCGCGTTTTCAGGGGCCACCTCGGCCGCATAGAAGCCCGCTGCCTGCGCTCACCGAAGTACCGTCAGCAACGCGAGGCGATGCGGCTGGATTACGCCGCGGCACTGATTCAGCGGCGCTGGCGGCGCTGCCGACCCGTACTGCTCGCGGCGCGCCGGACACGGTCCGCGCTGTACATCCAGCACTGGTATCGCGGCTGCGTGGCACGGCGCGCGCTCAGCCGCCTTCGGTCGGCAAAGCGGCACAGAGAGGAGGCCGCGCTACAGCGCTACTCTGTAGCGATATTGGAACGCTTCTTCCGAGCGTGCCTTGAGCGAAAGCACGCTTTTTACCATGCCCACAAGCCGTACGTGGATCTGATCCAGCGCTGCGGGCGTGGGAGCCTCGTACGCGCGCACGTCATGCGTAGCCTGTGGACTGCTCATTTCAAACCCGCTGTGTCTTTCATTGAGACGCGCCGCTGCCATGTGCGGGCGGTACGGGGTGCGCAGGCGGTGGTCCATGAGCGACGCCAAGCACGCTCTGCACAATACAATCAATGGCGAATGACGGATGCCGCCATCACCATTCAACGTGCCTGGCGACGACACGCGTGTTCACGGTCTGCCTCGAATACAACCACGTTCGATGAGCTTTGAGCGCCCTTCTTGATGACACTCACCTCCACTGTTCACGCACGCACTGCCCCCGCTGTGTTCAACCCCCGTTCACCGCCGCAGGCACACTGGAAGTGTTGGGGGTGCACGCGCTGCAGACAGCGAATGATGCGATGTAAAATAGTAGGTTACTGTGCGACCTGATTACCATGGCACCGGGTCGTGCTTACTTCCCCCTTTTTTATGATTCGTTTAGCGCTTTTTTTTTTTTGACAGTAAGTCTTCATCATCCTAATGAAACGATTCACTCTCGCCGGCTCTCTCTCTCCTAGCGGATGTTTGGGTGTGTGTGTGTGTGTGATGATCTGATCATATGTGCTAGTCTCGCGCTGAGGTATGCCAATAAAAAGAACGGGTCGTCCGGTGGTTCAGCAGTCGTCTAACCCGGAGGCTGGGCGGGTACTGTCGCTCTCCCGCCACCCACAACCATGTGAGTGGGGACCATCTACTTGATAGGGTCACACCTCTCTCTTCCCTGGGTTACCCACTTCTGTGCCATGCCACTGCTATCCTTTGAGGCCTCGCACCCGTGCCTCCCGCGCCATGACAACCACAAGCGCGGCGCAGGCACCTACTCCTTCCCGCTGTGCGTGCCTGGGCGAAGCCGGTATTGTGCATCACTATCTTTCTTCGTTTTTGTCCGTGAAGATGCTCCCCCTTCTGCTTATGCACACCCACTTCGTCGTCTATCTTCGTCTTCTCGGCCGACGTCAGCAACCGCGTCGCACAAACCTGTCGTAGCTGAAACGGGGCGCTTCCCGCTCAAACCTTCTTCTCCCCGCTCAGCGTCTCCCTCTCCACCGCCTTTTTCCCAGTACTTTTGTACCACCTCAATCGGCACCTTGTGTGGACGATCGACGTACCAAAAAAAAAAAAAGACAAAAAAGGACGATTATGCCTATTTCCGATTCGGATCTGAATGTGGCCATGGACCTTGCGGTGCGAGCCGCACACATCGCGTCGTCTATCGTCAACCAAGCCATTGACGAGCGGCAGTCGATGGGGTTAATGGTCGATATGAAGAGCAGTTCGACCGACTTGGTGACGCAGTACGACAAGCAATGTGAAGAGGAGGTGCTGGCCATTTTACGGGAGGGCACACCGCACTTTGCCATTCTCAGCGAGGAAACGCACGCTGATGCTGCACTCAATGACGTCCCAACGTGGGTCGTGGATCCGATTGACGGTACAACGAGCTTTGTGCACGGCCTCTACGACTGCTGTGTGTCCATCGCCCTGGTGGTGGACAAGGAGCCTATCCTCGGTGTGATCAACGCCCCTCGTCTACGCGAGGTCTTCACAGCGGTGAAAGGCCGCGGTGCGTATTGCAATGGTCAGCGCATTCACGTGTCAAACGTCGACGAGTTCGAGAACGCGGTGATCTTCCTCCACGCCTCCTACAACAGGAGCGCGCCGTGCGTATCGGCACTGATGGGCATGCAGCGCGAGCTCGCCAAAATTCCCGTGCACTCTCTCCGGAACAACGGTGCTGCCGCCTTGGATATGTGCTTAGTGGCCAGCGGCCGTGCGGAGGCGTACATGGAGGTTGGTATCCACGCCTGGGACTACGCTGCAGGCACCACTATTGTTCGCGAGGCGGGCGGTGTCGTGCACGACGTAGACAACACAGAGTCACTGGACCTCATGCGTCACGGTATGTGCTGCGGGTGCTCGAAGAACCTGACACATCGTCTGTCAGAGATGGCCACCAAGTATGACTACCGCAACGCCGTGCTTAACACGAAGCCGGTGGCGTGAGGTGAAGAGAACACGTCGCTTACGCTTTCGCCTCCCCCTCATCCCGCACGAAGAGGATCGGCACTTCTGATGCCCCCCTCTCTCCGACTCGCTCTCTCGTTTTTTCGATCTCTGTGCGACTTTGTTATCGTCTCCTCCCCTTCCCCTGTCCTAGGATAGCGAGGCTTCAAGAAAGCAAAAACAAACAAAACAAGAACCGTGTGTCACCTCTCACAGTGCATATACCCGTGCGTACAAGCCGCTGTTTCGTCTTTTTTTTTTTTTTAAACGAGCACGACGCGTGCGTCCGCGCACGTACTCCCCAAAGCGCGTTCACTTCTACGCCGCGCGTGTTCCGCTCTGTGCGGATGCTTTCATGGATGCACGGCGAATGTCTGTCACTACACTCCGGGCCCACGCTGCCACGCATCTGAGACCGGCCAAGTCTCGCCTGACAAATCGCCTTGACTTAATTCGCTCCTCGTCCTCCCCAACCTACCAATCTTCTGACATGTCGTTACGTGGTGTGCATCGCGCTCACTTCGCTCGCTTTCACCTTGTCTCCCTTGTCACCGCCAGCCTAGTAGACGCTGACATACTTTATCGTCTCCTTTCAACTGCCCCTTCACCATGACATCCGAGGACCTCAACGCGCAGATGGCTGAGATCCTCAGTGAGGTGAGGCAGTCACCTTTGCTTAGTGAACCGGAGGATGTGAGCGCGCACAGCTGCAGACTGCGTGCGGAGTTTTCGCACGATGACGTCACTCTTGCGCAGATCGATGACCTGACCCGTCAATGGCCCGAGTTCAACGGCTCCGCGAGACCCACCGTCCGCTACGCACGCCGTGACGGGAACTGCTTCTACCGTTGCGGCTCATTTTCACTGTTCCGCCTCATGCGAGCCTCCTCAGCGTTCGCCGAGCGCTGCAGACAAGAGATGCTAAAATGGAAACCAGTCCTGCTGGCACACTTCGGCGAGTACAGCGAGGACTTTTACGACGTTGTCTACGAGCAGGTTCGGCCCCTCTGTCAAGAAGGCCACACAGTCACGGAGGAGGCCTTGCTGAAGTTTCTGTGCGGTGACGAGGGGCCGTATGTGATTGTCTACTTCCGCTACCTGGTGTCCCTTTATCTGCGCTCTGAGGCTGAGTTCTATTTGCCTTTTATCATGGCGCAGGACTACACCACTATCGAGGACTATTGTCAATCCGAGGTGGAGCCGATCGATCACGTCAGTGATGACACGCAGCTCGTGGCTTTCGCAAATCTGTTTGATGTGCAGTTGGAGGTGTACACACTGGACCGCACTACGGGCTCACACATCACACGGCACCTGTTCCACGATGTGTCACCCGCCGACAAACGCGTCTCGCTGCTATTTCGGCCTGGCCACTACGATTTACTATACTGACCCAGTGAGGCCGCGGCGGACACCCATACACTGCTGCCTTGTGACCTTGCGGAATACTATGTTGTTGTGAACTCAGATCCTTAATGCCGAACTGCTGTTGTACTTGTCCCGGAGAAAAATCAATCACCCACTTGGGAACTGCACGACGCTTCTGTCGCCACAGCTGGTCTGGACACACACAAACACACACATACACACACACATCGGCTAGCGGTTTCAATCGCAATGGCTTTGCTCTATTGCCCTGCGCGATTTCCGCCGCGCTGATACGACGGTGCACCTTGTTTTCGCGCCCACGGAACGCAATGCGGGCAGGGGGCCATACGTTGGACCTTTGTCGTGATATCGACTCTAGCGTCCGCATCCACTTCGACCCTTGTCCCTCTTCACTTCCTGTTCTTCTGCTGGTTGCTGCACAGGAAGACTGAGCGCGTTCTCGCCATTCATCTTTTTCTGTATTCTCTCCACCACACGTTGTGTGACTCGGTTCTCCACACCCACACCACGGCACGGCGGTTTGTCCTGGTGCGTCTCTCAGCCTCTGACGTTGATATCACTCCATAGGTACCTCACTGCTTTCCTCCCGTGCAGCGGCCAATCCCTTCTGCCTCGTATCCATCCACCAGCACACACATACGCGTGACATGTTCGGCTGGCTCACCGGGAGTGGCGCCACTGACGCGGTTGAGCCGAATAAAGCGCCGAAAGCCGGCTTTCACCCAATCGAGCTGCCCAGCTCGCCACGGTCGGAACAACCCGCAACCCAGCCGACACCACTACCCTCGACTGCGAGCGAGGTGAAACAGGCGTCCTCCAGCCAACAGATACCAGCCGCGCCAACAGAAGGCAGCTTGTTTGGTGGCATGGCACTAAGCAGTGCACCGGGCCGTCGTCGCCGCACACAAAACGCGCAGGCACCACACTCAGAGACCGACCCTCGGGATGCGCTGACGGCCCCGGCGCCAGCGGCGGAACAGACCTTCTTTGCCAAGGCCTCTCTTGACCTGAACCTGCAAGCGCCGACAGAAGTGGCATCACGAGACGAGACGAGCCAACAGTTTAGGCGGCGACTCGAAGTTTTCTTCCGTGAGCACTGTCCATCCAAATTGCCGATGGTTGACGAGCTGGCTGGGGAGTTCCAAGACGACCAAGAGGCTCTCATGAAGCGCTTAGTGGCCAAGCACGGCCCAGAACCACTAGTCCTCCAGGAAGGCGACCTCGCACGCAGCGAAAGCGGCATTCCATGCGCGTCCGTCGACCAACGTGCACCGAGTCTATCGGGTGCGTCTGCGTTCTCCTTCGTCTCCAAGACAGGTGCGGCGGCCGCCCCTGCGGCAGCATCAAGCTGCGGCGCTGGGAGCGCGGTGCGGGATCGCATTGAAAGGGACCGCTCTGCCACACAGCTATCTGAGTCCGAAGCCGCAGCAACACCGGCCCCACCCACGACAGTGAAGACAGCAACAAGCACCGGCTCGCCAGTCAACGCGGCGGTTGACGCCGTGTGTCGTGGGCCGGTGACCGACACCCCATCCTCTGTGGCAGACCCAGAGTCGCCGTCTCCGGCAAGCTGCGAGAGCGCACCTCTCAGCCCGGACGACGGTAGGGAGGCACTGCTCAGTGCACAGAGGGAGGTCTCGCATAGGCTGAAGGCTATTCTCCGCTCTTTCGTGTCGTTCAAAGCGGCGGCCACCATTCATGCAGAAAAAGTACGTGCGATGACTGGCTACGTTGAGGAAGAGGCGTACGAAGAGGCCGACGCGGCGCACTGTGAGGCAGAGGAAGCACTGACCACCCTGAAGACATCACTGATGGCACTTGCGACCGCCGTGTCCAGCAGCCTCGATCCGGAGAAGGCCCTCCTCCGCGCAGGTGTCACGCAGTGTGTGGACGCCCTGAAGCAATACGAAGACGGGCTTCTCACCGTACAGGCCGAGACGATTGCCACGCTGGAGACCAGCATTGCCGACGGTGACGCGTCGATCGACGCCAGGATGGAGGCGCACGCCATCGCACTCCAGGAGGCTCATTCGGCGCTTGAGGAGAGTGCAATGACAAAGGCTCGCCTGAAGCAGGCCGCATCTGCCGAAAAAAGGCTGTTCGAGGCCTCTTGCGCACCCATCGCCTCCAACATGGACGCGTTGGCTGCCGAGTGCGACGCTCTGCAGGCACAGAGCCGCGCGCTTGAGGATCAACTTGAGGCGCTTCGCGCTCAGTATGATGGCAAGGCCCATGACCTCGCGAACGCCACCAAAGAACATGAAGAAATGGAAGATGCCTACAAAGAAAAAGTGAGAGCCATCGCGGACCAATTAGCCGAAGCAAACAATCAGCAAGCCTCCGCAATGGAGGCTCAGCAGGAGCTGACCAAGACATTCGCTGCTCTGGAGGCTGCGCGCGTCGCGTGGGAGGCCGAGAAGGCTGAGTTGATCGCTTCCGTCGCGACGTGCAAGTCTGGCGCGGCAGCAGCGCGTGAGCAGCGGACCTATCTGACGCAGACGCACGGGCCTCTTCTGGAATCTCTTTTGACTGCCTTGACAGCGGTACTCGAGAGTCGCTTCGAAGGGCACGGTATCCTCTACCGCGTGCCTCCATGCCTCCTAGGCGATGCTGCGTGCCGCTCCGTGCTGGAGCGCCCGGCGCCGTTGTCTCGACAGGTGGCGTTACAGCGGGACGAGATGGCGGCACGCGATGCACTCGCCCTATCCAAGCAGCTGGCCGCCTCGTTGACCGCGCGAACGTCAGAGTTGCAGACTCGCGTGCCGGTTTTACAGGCTGAGAAAGAGGCTGCCGTCGCGAGGAGAGACTTCAAGGCCGCTAAAGAGAAGACAGACGAGATTCACCGTGTGCAAAGCACCATCACCGCTGGAAGGGAGGAGTTGGCCGACTTATCGAGCCGCGTTCGCAAGGAAGAGAAACATCTCGAGCACTTCTCATCGGCTCTGGACCAAGAGAAGTTGCTGTCACGTGGACGCATTTTGAGCTTTTTGAACACCTATCAGCAAAAACTACGCAAGGCGGACGATCTCGTTCGTAAACTGCGCGGACTATTGGAGGTGACTGGTACTCACGGTGGCCTCACCTCACGCGAACTTATTGACGTGGTCTCGGAATTTCTTCATACGCTCTCCGTCGAAAGCAAGGAGGCAGTAGCGACGTGGCACACCGCCTCAAATAGCAATGGGGCGTCATAACCACATCAGCGCAGCGCAGTCTGCAGACTGCCACGGTATGTGACTCTCGTGTATTGTATCGCCTCGCTTTTTTGAAATTTTTTTTTCTGTGGACGTAGACAGACACGGCCACTACCTCGCATGACAGTTCATACCAAGAACACAGCTACCATTTTCTGAATACACTTGCGTCGTCGCTGACGGACGAAATCCACAACAAAAACTCCGACGAAACAAGAACGAGTGCCAAAGTGCCCCAAGTCACCGGTGTCCATTCCAAACTGTGGACGCTATCATTGGCCTCGTGCACCTTCTCAATCGCCCCCCCCCTGCTAAGCTCTTTTCTCCCATCGCTCACGAGCGCTGATCTCACCGTCTCCTTGTTTTTCATTCCTCTTTGTCTTGTCGGACTCGGTACATTGGCTGACGCACGCAGAAATCCAAACTCACACGCCTGTATCTGTTCTTCGCGTTCTTCCTGTTTTTGTTTTGTTCGTACCATTTTAACCTCCACTGCGCGTATCTTAAACCGTCTAATATTAATAACACTGCGCTCTCCCTTGTTTCTGCACACCACTCAAATCGCCGTCTCCCCGCTACGCGCACGCTGAACGGTAATACCATAAGGACCACACAAGCCATGTCATCCCCTGCTGATGAGAAGCCGACGTCGAACCCGGCCCCGGCCGAGGCTGGCCCAGCGCAGGATGATGATGTGATCCCAGGTTACATCAAGACTGAGCTTGGTGAAATGAACGTGATCGAGTCCATGTGTCCCAAGTGTCAAGAGAGCGGCACGACGCGGCTCATGATCACAGACATCCCCCACTTCAAGCAAGTCATTGTTAGCAGCTTCGACTGCCCGCATTGTGGCGAGCGCAACAACGAAGTGACCTTTGGTGGTGTGTTCGGCCCCAAGAAGGTCCGCTACGAGCTCGAGGTCAAGGACAAGACCGACATGGATCGGCAAGTTGTCAAGTCGGAGTTTGCGACGCTCTGCATTCCCGAGCTGCAGCTCGAGATCCCTCCCGAGTCGCAGAAGGGCTCGCTGAACACGGTCCAGGGTGTGCTCGAACAGGTAAAGGATGGTCTTGAGTTTCAGCAGCCTCTGCGAAAGGTCCAGCACCCCGAGCTTCATGATCAGATCGCTGCGTTCTGTGAAAAGCTGACCCAGTATCAGACTGGAGACATTCCCTTCACCCTCACACTGGATGATCCTGCGGGGAACAGCTACATTGAGGGTCGCTACGATTACTACCACCCAACAATGGACCCCCGCCTGACCAAGTATGAGCGCGAGAGAACCGAAATTGACCGACAGATCCTCGGTGTGGCGCTTGACTACAACACAGAGCGCACTGCTGAAGAGGAGCGCCAAGTCGATGATGGCCATCTTGACGACATTACCCGCCTGCCGTGCCACTGTCCCGCCTGCGCACGAGAGGGCACCATGCTGATGCACGAGACCGACATTCCTCACTTCAAGCAGACCGTCATCATGGCGTTCAAGTGCGACTTCTGTGGCTACAAGAGCAACGAGATCAAAAATGGAGGCGCCGTGTCGGAGAAGGCTCTGCGCCTCGAGCTGACCGTGGAGACCGAGGCAGACTTGAAGCGCGATGTGCTCAAGTCTGATTCTGCCACACTGCTCATCCCTGAGGTCTCGCTGGAGCTGGCCGCTGGCACACTCGGTGGCTTCTTCACGACAGTGGAGGGCGTTGTGGAGCAGGTGCGTGAGCAGCTAGCCAACTTACCGCAAGCCGCCTTTGCTGTGGGCGACTCCGCTGACGATCAGTCAAAGTCCATGCTCCAGTTTGTGCAGGAGCTGGGCGATCTGCTGCTCGTCAAGAAGCCGTTCACCTTCATCCTGGACGACCCCCTCGCCAACGTGTACATCCAGAACCCGCGCATGCACCTACCCCCGCCCGACAACGAAGACCCACAGCTGAAGCGGATTGAGTATCCGAGGACTTTTGAGCAAGATGAGGAGCTGGGCCTCCATGACATGCACGTCGAGGCGTACGAAAACGCAGCGGTCACGTCTTCCCATGATGAGAAGCACACGGAGACAAAAGCAACCGACTAGGCGCGAGTCACACGTGCTCGCTGTCTGGAAGGGACACGATGCAATACCTACGACGGCGACGGAGGTTGCTGTCCGCGCCTTTCCCACTTATTCGCGTAAGCTGGCTCTCTCTCTCTCGAGCCCCTCTATGCTTCCCTCTCTTCTTCTTTTTTATTCTTCTTTCTGTACTGTGCGATTGCCGGGCGTCTGATGCTGTTTACCTCGTTTGTGTCTTTGCGTCTTGCCGGCTTTTCTCTTCTTGTCGCAACAAGAGCGCCTCGAATGAACCAACAGCTCCGAGAATAAGAAGCGCACCAACAACGAGTTTCGAGACAGCCCGACAACTGCCGACATAGGTGGCGTGCGCCAGAAGACGTCGTCTACAGAAGAGTAAGATATTTGGTCTACACCACCAAGACACACACGTAGGTACAGAAAGGGCTGCAGTACTTGTGAGACCCGACGAGTTGCCGCGGTCTTCCCCTTGGCGTGCACTCGGCTTCGCGCCTCATCGGCGCTGGAGCGCGATCGATACGTCTGCATCGAAAAGAGGGAAACGGAAAAGCACAGACCGATGGGTCTGCCTTGTATGCCCATCTGTGTGTGTGTGTGCGTGTGTAGGCGGAAGTGCGTGCTGTACGTACATGAAGTCAACGGCTACTGTGTTCCGTTTAGACTGCGTGAAGTTGGTCTCCTACTCCCCATCTCTCCTTGGCTTCATTCTCTTGGCTTCCGCACTCGTTTTTTTTTTTTCTTTTCTTTCCCTCAACGTGGGCTCACGTTGCTTTCCTGTGACGCAGCACTCCCTTGTGATCGCACTTCTCGTAGCCTATTGCTGACCTATTTCATGTCGAGCGACGTCGAGGTCCTTGTCAGCGCGCAGAAGGCCGCCGAGGGCTACGCCGAGCTCGCGAAGGAGGCCGTCAGCCTCCAAAAAGAGCTGGAGACGTACTACCTCGGGCAGGAGGCGCACATTCGCAAACGTGTGGCACTGCTCGATGAGCTGCAAACCTGTATCGCTGAGGAGCGCCGCTGCCTAGAGGCGCAGCACCAGGAGTGCCGCAAACAGATCAGTGTGTCCAGACGTCATATGCTGACCATTCAGCAGGAGGAGAAACACGCCGCGCAGGTGCTCTCCACGCAGCACGAAACCATAGAACAGGAGGAGGCACAGCTCGATACGCGGCTCTCCGAATTGGCTTCGCACATCGCTGAGGCTGACAAATTGCTTCAAGCTGAGCTAGACAACAAAGACGAGGCCGAAAAGGAGGAGAACCAGCTGGCAGAAAAAGAGCGCCATCAGTACGACCAGGATCAGGCGTTGGAGAAGACCATGCGTGACCTGACAAAGCTTTCACGCGAGATCGATGAGCGCAAAAAGTCATTAGAAATGAAGCACGACACCATCACCGGGTGGAACCGCACGCTAGAAGAGAGGGAGCGTGATCTGACGCGGCGGCAAGACAAGCTGCGTGACGATCTCCAGTCTGTGGAAATGGAGGAACGGCAGTACGGCATCGCGCGCTCTGTGAGTGCCAGCATCGTGGCGCCATTGGTGTCGCAACGTCAGGTTATGGATGATCACGACATGTCTATCCAGCGTGACGAGGAGCAGGAGGAGATCGACATCGACAGCGACTGAACAAACCAGTGTCACACAAACACACACACACACACACGCAGAGAAAGAAAGCGAAAACGCATACACACGTGATAGATGCGAGCTAATACACAACCATATTCTCCTCTGGCGGCGACGCCTCATCTACGTTGAATGGCTGTTCATCACTTCGTTCGCGACCACCCGAGCCGGCGGTTGCTTCAAATGCGATGAAGGCGGGATACTTGCTGACACTCTCCTTCCTCTCTCTCTCTCTTTATCCGGCTGTCACCAGAGTCAAAAAACAGATATAAACCAACCGTTTGATTCGCACGTATTGGGCTGTGTCGCACCGTTGACTCGCTCTTTCGGTTCTTGTTCTTGTCGTGCACAACGATTACGTTTCACGCATCGGCATAGTTGGGGCGATACACAAGTCCCTTCGCCGTTTCTTTGTATGCTTGCTCACACTCTTGAGCGCAGCTCCTTCTCTCTCACTTCCCTGGTCCATTCTTCTCTCTGCCTCTGTTGGTTTGGTTTCGAAATAAACGCCTATCACACGCCGTCTACGAAGGCATCAATTGGCTTTCTCTTAATCGCTCCGTATCGAATTGGAAAGCAACCAGCGTATTCACCGGTCGATAGGAATCGGTAAAAGAAATTCAGTGATCCGACCGACCTTTTTTTTTTTGTTTGTTTGTTTTGAGTCGCTCCTTTCTTCGCGAAAACAGTGGGTTCCAATCGTGTGGTGTTCACCACCTTCTCTCGCTTCGTCTCTGACACACTGCAGCTGTCATCGGTGGCTTTTACAAAGGCCCCTGCTGTGTTCACTTTTCGTGATAACTTCGGTGTGCACATGCGCAACGCTCTTTTCCCGGCACACCATCTCCCCTTCCTCTTCTCACTCCCAGCCGATAAGAAGTCCAATGCGCGCAAAATCAGCAAAACACCTGGTTGTGGTTGTGGTGTGTGTCGGGGGAGGGGGAGCGTTCACTTCACGTCTTCACAAGCTTCACCCACAATTCTCCGGAAAAAAAAAAGCTAATACAGAAACACCAGACATTCCAAAAGACGGCCATAGATAAACGGCACCGGTGCGTCGCTTGTGGCGGCTGATGACTGCAGCCGTTCAGCACTCCGGCCAGAACGGCGTCGCTTTGCATCCGCTGACAAGCGAGAGTGGTCGCTCCTGACGTGTTTCGCACGTGCATCTGGGTATGAACTGGGCCCAGACATATGTCCGTACGCTATTCTTCTCTTTTCCTCAACACAATCAGTTCCTGTCACCTCTGCTATTCCATCCTTCCATCTGATAAAACGCACGTCTACCACTATTTATCACCGTTTGGACAGACGGGTGATACGTGGCCAAGTCGTTTCTCTTTTCCTCTTCTCTTCTTCGTTTTATTCCCCTCCGATACGTTCTTCTCTTGCTCTACTTTTTTTGTTCAGTACGCCCTCTCCACCTTCCTGAGACCAATACGTCCGCGCAGCCTGTCCTCGTCATCCTCTACTGCCGCTCTGTGTTTCCTCATCGCACGAAATATGGCGCAGTTCGACATTGCCAAGCCCGGCGACTCCTATTATCCGCGAAAGGAACTTGTGGAGCCCCTCGATGAAAGCGACCGTTCAAACGATCCGGAAGAAGTGGGCACCACGCGGCTGCGGTTTGTGCTGGCTGTCTTGTTCGCCTGTTATGCGTGCATCAATCAGATAGGGTACGTCTCGTTCTCCACTATTGTCCGAGAGGCCCAAGACAAGTACTCACTCAATGCCTTTCTCATCAACTTCCTCAGTCTCTTGATCCCCATCGTGTACGTCATTGGCGTCATTCCCGGTGTGTGGCTATTTGGCAAGATTGGCCTGCGCTGGACGATCGTCTGCGGCGCAACCGCGACGGCCATCTCATGCATCTTGAAGCTCATCTCCAACTGGTCGGAGAGCTACGGCTGGCTCATCGCTGCACAGATCCTTGTGGCCGTAGGACAAATTCTGTACTTTGCGTTGCCCACCACGTTCGCCGACACTTGGTTCCCTCCTCACGAGCGTACCTCCGCCACTGCGATTGTGTCGCTTGCCGGCTTCGCTGGTATGGCTGTGGGCATGTTCTACTCGCCGTACGTCGTGCACCTGCCAGACAAGGTGTCGAAGCGGGAGTGGGCGGCGCTGTGGGGCTCGCAGTGCGGCTTCGGCGTGGTGACGGCCGTCCTCATCTGCGTCGTGTTCCCCTCGAAACCGGCCAAGAGGCCCTCGCCCATCACAGTGGAACCGCCTGATGTGGGGATGCTGTGGCGCGGCATGAAGACGCAGTTCCGCTCCCGCAACGTGCTTACCATCACGGCTGCTTTCGGTGTGTGCCTCGGTACGTTAACCGGACTAGCGGCAATGCTGACGCAGCTGCTCGAACCGTTTGGTGTGGACGAGACGAAGTCGGGTATCCTTGCGTTTTCCGGCCTCCTCGCCGGCTCAGTGAACTGCGGCCTCGTCGGTGCCATTGTGGATCGCACGCACACGTACAAGCTGTCCATCCTTGTCCTTCTTGGGATCGCCGTGGTCACCATGGTTGCGCTGGTTGTGCTGACGAAAACCGCAACGAACGATCAATTCGCCATTGCTGCGTACGTCCTGGTGCCCATATTGGAGGTTGTGGTGCTACCCATCATGCCCTTGTCCATGGAGCTCTCTGTGGAGGTCTCGTACCCACACCCACCTATTGTCGCAACGACGATGATCTTGACCGCCATGTGCTTGGTCTCATTCATCGTGATGATTGTGTTCTCCGTGATTCTTGGTGACACCCCAACTGCAGACAGCACCTTTATCTGCTTCATGGTCATCCTTGTGGCACTGGTAGTCTCCTTTGTGGGCTTTGCGTTGTCCAAGCAACACTTGAAGCGCCTTCATCTCGAGAGTGCCGGGGAGGACCCTATGGCGGTGAACGCGGAGCCACTCAATGAAAATCTGCCTCGCGTAAGCGTTTCTCAATGTGACGACACATGGGTCAATGACGGCTTACAGGTCGCGTAAACACCGCGACGTGTCATTCTTCCGCTTGCACGCGCCGTTCCCGTCGTTCGGCACATCTCGCATCTTTCCTACGTGCGTCGGATGCGGATGCCCGCGCTGCCACAACCCGCGTTTTGTGGCATTCCCCGTCCAATGCACTGCTTGAGCGATGTCCGCAGTCTGTCTGTCGCAGAAGTTGAAGCCATACAATACCCAAAGACAAGAAGCGGACACCACGAGTTGTTAAATCGCTCTCTATCTTTTTTTCGCTTCCTCCTCAAGATGGGAAGTGTAAGTGTTTTAATTTATCTCCTTTCCCACCTATCTCATGTTTTTTGTTCGTTTTTCCCTCTCCTTCTTTTCATCTTCCTCTCTCCTTTTCTCTGCCACACACGTGTCACTCCACGTAGGAGATTCCGAAATGGTTGTCGTTCCCGAATTTTTTTATTATTTCTCGTCTGCGTTTCTCCTCCACCTTGCCTTTAACAAGCCTGGGTACCTATGCTCTGCCGCACCTCCGGGGCGTCTTAAAGGCGCCTCAGGCTCTTGTACACGTGGAGCACACCACTGCGATTCGTACTTCGAATGTACGCAGCGGGAAAGATATGTGAAACGAAGTCACGCATTTTTTTTTTTTTTTAATCTCTTTTTTCTTTTTACTGAAGTCTGCAGAACGCCCGTGACGTGGAGGAAGAAAACTGACCTATGATGGACAACCACACCGACCGAAGTTGTCCGTGGGAGCGTGACTGTCTGCTCCCTGTTTTCGACGCACTTACTATATATATATATATATTTCGACACAGATGGCTGTGAAAACTTCTGTGGTCAGTACACGAGTAGCGGCTCATCCTCCGTTTCTACTCTGCTGCACAGGGGCTTGTGACGTGACACCTGGCTACCCCCTTCCCACATCGCATCCACCCTCTTTGTACCTCCTCCTTCTCTCTCTCCTCTCCTTGTCTTTCTCTTTTCCTCTCGCGTCATCGTCCACGGGCATCTGCTGCGTACTTCACTTTTGCGTGGGCAGCCGCGACCGCAGTTTCGGTGGAAAACAACACCGGCGGTCTGCTCCGTTGTAGCGAACACACACAAAACTCTTTGCTTCTCAGACATATGCAGTACGCTTGTGCCGTCGCGGGCGCTCTTGAAGCTTTAGAGAGATGGGAGGTACAACCCACTATCCGAATAGACAACACAAAGCGCCTAGGTCGTGTGCGGTATTGGTGTTTTCGTGTTACGTCCCATTTTGCCACGCGTGTGTGCTGGTATGTGGCGGTTGCAGCGAGCACACTACTGTGCCTTGCTGTGCAGCCAATGTACGACATGGGGCACACCACGTACACTGTCTTTTTTTCTGTTCAAGTCTTCTTGCTGGCCTTTTTTTGGCTCCGCATGGTGTGTCACATGTTTGTGGCAGGCTTGGTTGGTCACCAACATGCCTTCCTGCACAGCTTCTGGAACTGTGTAGAGCTCATCGTGAACATTTTTGGCATTCTTCAGCTGACGCCGCGGACGAATGGGATTCGCTGGATGCGCGCGGTGTCAGCGGCGCGTCCACTGTATCTACTATTTGTGCGCATGCCCATCGCACGTCTCGCCATAGCGCCAGCTGCGCGGTACGCACCCGCCCTCGTTGACGTGGCCATCACCTTTATTGTCGGCTGGGTGTGTCTCTCAACGATCGGCACACTGGTACTCCGCTACGTGGATGACTCTCGCTGCTACGTCACGACAGTTCTGCAGCCAGGCTCCGCCTTTGACTCCACGACACTACCTGCGCTCGTCTCGATTGCCGGCAATCGTGACAGCTCAGTACGTTGTGGAATAGGTCGAGCATGCGCCTCTCCAGCACCTGGCTTTGTCGACGTGCAGTGCATCCACCTCTCACCGCAAGAACAAGCTGGCTTGACGATGCATCAGAATGTGAGCGCACTAGATTACTTCTTTGCGTATCGTAACCTCGGCACCGCCTTGTTGGCGACACTCAGCGCGGCCTCCGTCGATGCGTTGACGGAGGAGATAGAACGCTGGATGGTCCTCCGTGGATCTGGGGCGGCTCTGTTCCCCGTGGCGACGGTGATCCTTCTGGCGTCTGCTGCCTCCGCGTTTCTCGGTATCTACGCGGCTGCGTTCGCTGCCCACCAGCGTCCCCTCCGCCATCCTGCCCGCCGCCGCGCGGCCTTCTCCGCCATGGGAACACCTCAACCGGCACCATCCTCAGTGCAGGGCCGCCATCAAGGAGGCGGCCAAGACGCAGACGGCACTCGCACACACACGCCGCACGACACTGTTTCCTCAGCGGCCGCGCCTGGGATGCCTACGAGGGCCACCGAGCCGACGCTGCGCGCCGCGACTGTGTCGGTGGGCACGCAAACCGCTGGCCTCTCGAAACCTCTTGGCCGCAGCGTCCTCGATGAGTTGTCGGCGAGCCCACGCGACCACGACAGCGTGCACACACAAGCACTCGGCGGCGTGAACCCCTTCTCGCTTGACGAACCCGACGACGCGGGACCTTTTGTTCTGTCGTGCACCGAGGAGCACTCACCCGATGCGACGGCCCACGGGCTCCTTGCGTACAATTTCTTCGGGGCATGGAGACGAAGTGGCTTCGCGTCGGCCACGAGACACCAGATGCACACCATCCACTGCACCAGCGGCGCACACGGTTTGACGAACCTCGCACGGCGCATCGAATTTCCCGCGTTTGCTCTGTGTCACGTATTCTTTCTGCTCAGCAATGTCGTGCTCCTCGCCGTGCACATCGATCCGTTCGCAACACGTGCGGGGCGTATTGTCATGCAGACGAGTGCCGCACTCTCGCTGCTGCTTTTGGTTCACGCTCTGTTCATCCTGCTAGCGTACGGTGCGCGGCACTTCTTTGTCACTGCGTGGTATCTCGTCGAGGTGTGTGGCGCGGTGACGGGCATCCTCGAATTGGCGGCGCCAGGTCTTTTCCACCACCACGTTGTGTGTGGTCTGCGTGTGTTGCGTGTCATTCCGCTGGTTGAGTACGTATCACCCCTGGCACTGACGCGCGACGTGTGGCCGTGCCTCGTGCACGTTGCCCTGGCCGCAGTCGCGGTCGTGGCGCTGTACACCATCGTTGGGATGCAGCTATTCTCAGATGGGCGTTCACCGGACTCGATTGTGCAGGCCGACTTCCGGACAGTGTGGACGGGGCTCCTATCCACGTTTGTGGCAGGCACTGGGGACGGCTGGAGCAGCGCCATGCTGGTCGCATTTCAGCTCGGTCGTGTCGCGCCGGCCGTACTCTTTTACATTTCACTCCTTTTTTGGGGTTTCTTCCTCTCGCGCGTCGTTCTGGTGTCGGCCCTGGCCACCTCACTTTACCGTCGGCTTCTGATTGAATCATCCATTACCGGGAGCGAATTTTGCACGCTCCCACCTCTGCTGCTCCTTCCACGTGTAGAGGACCGGAACGCGCAGCCGCTGCCGAACGAGACGAAAGGCACTACGACCTCGGTGCACCAGGTGTCACATATCCAGTGGCAATCGCCTTTCACATTTCCGGCCACTGTCCCTCCGACTGTCTCTCCACTCGATGACAGCGGAGAAAAGGATTTTGATGACACACGCTACGCGGGCCTGTACCCAGCAACACAAGGACTGCGTCATGCCTGCCGGTGGTGTGCGTGGATGACGCTGCCGCGCGTCCATGCACTGACGTCCATGCTCACAACCAGTGCCCTCTACATTGTGCCCCCACGGGCCGCACTGCGCGTGTGGCTGCTGCGTGTCTTCTATTCCGTCACGTACCAGATCGTCACTTACCTGGTGCTTCTGATGGGGGTTGTGGCCGTGTTTTTCGAAACGCCGGCCTCCCAGGTGCAATCGCCCCGTCGCCATCGCGCGCTGTGGGCTATCAACATTGTCTACGTTGTTGTCTTTTGGCTCGAGATGCTGCTCAAGTGCGTCGCTTTCGGCCTCCTCTGGTCCGGCTCGACCGGTCCTATAGAGTGGCGTGCGTCGGGATCTGGTGTGCGCGGTCCAGGCAAAGCACTGACAAGGTTCGGCTCCGTGAAGGATGTGTGGCGGGCGACGCCGTTTGGAGCGCGGTCGCCTGTGCCCTATCTTTGCCATCCCCTGAACTGGCTTGACGTGGGTGCGAACGCCCTTTCGATGGGCGGTATCTTTTACCCGCCGCTGCGCCTCGGCCGCTTGTTGCGCTGCGCGCGGTTGTGCACGACAGTGGAGCGGCCAAATCGCACCTTTTCGGCTGCCATCGGTACGCTTCTTGCGTGCGTACGGGTCGTGCCTTTTGTGGTCGTGCTGCATGCTGTGCTGGCACTCCTCGGTATGTCCTTCTTTTCAGGTCGATTTGATCGATGCCTCACCGACACCGCGGTCACGTCAAGAGAAAGCTGCACGGCGGTCGACGGTGTGTGGGGGTCTCCTCATTTCCACTACGACCACTTCGGCCACGCACTTCTCTCCGTCTTCGCCGTATCGGTCACGCATCGCTGGACGCCGTTCATGACGGACGGCATGGGTGTCGGCGACACCAACACGGCTCCGCACGGCACACAGTCCGGGTACTACGTTCTCTTCTTCTTGGCGGTCGTCTTGCTGATTCGCTTTCTCGCCTACAGCTTCGTGATGGCCCTGCTCGCGGCGCACTACTCGCTGCGGTGTCATCCGGATAGCCTGTCTTCTGCGATGGTCGCGAGCACACTCAGCGCCGCTGACGCAGCCTACGAGACAGCGCCTAAACGGCAACGGTGGACGCCGCAATGGCGGTCATTAAGCTGCTCCGTGCTCGGACCACGTCTGTACGGCGCCCAGTCCCAGACGCGCGCGTCCCCTCGTCGCCAGGACCTGCGCTGGCTCGGCGCAGAGTTTGTCGGTTTGCTGGCTCCGGACAGCTGCGAGCCCCTGCGTAACGCGATCAGCCGCGCCTGCCACTGGGTGCTTTGCTTCCGCGTGCCACCAGCTTCACGACCAGCGTCACAATTGGGGCCGGACGCGGGTGCCGAGGCGCTCGAGTGGCACCCCTCGGTGGGCCAGTGTCGTTCTCTGTTGGAGTGGGTATGCTTGGCGCTCACGCTCGTTGTGTGCGGCTTCGTTGCTGCTTCCTTCGCCTATCCGTCCCCGCGAGTAACGACAGTCTTCATTGCGTTTGACTGCGTCGGCGTGACTGTGCTTGGACTCGAGGTGGCGTTGCGCCTCATGGCTTATGGTGTGCGGCATCTGTGCCGTCCGTGGTACAGCGTGGACCTGGCCATTTTCGCGCTGTACATTGTGGGCATGTGTGTGCCCTCGCTCACATTTTTCCGTGCGCTACTACTGTTCCGTCTGGTGCGCATGGCCGGGCTCTCCATGTCTCTTTATCCTCTTTGGCGCCGTGCGTGGCGTTTCCTCAACGCCTTGTTTGTGTACGTCATTTTGCTACTGATCTTCAGTGTTGTGGCGACGCAATTGTTCGGTGACCTCAACCTGGACGGCAGCACGCTGACGGCGAAGCAGAACTTCCGGACGGTCATCGGTGCGTTCCTGATGCTCTTCACGTGCAGCACCTCGAGTAACTGGGCAGAATTGGTGTCGGCGTGCGCACAGGACGTCCGCACGAGTGCGTGCGGTACCCACGGCAGCGATGGCGAGAAGCGGCAGTGCGGTCGCGCCTACCAGTCTGTGACATTCTTCGTTATCTTTGGCGTCGTCGTTCAGTGGTTCGTGGTGCCGCTGTGCTTGGTGTCACTCGTGGATGCGTCCGCGCTCCCGGCTGACGGCGTATGGAGCCACTTCTTCTACCAAGTACAAGGTCTCTGGCGTTCACTGACGCGGCACGGTGACTTGGGACGCGTAGAATTGGCCGCGGCCACACCCGCTTTGCAGACCGTTGTGTCAACCATGAAGCGGATGGAGTCGGACACGGTCACGCACGACTCCGCACCAAAGGCGGTGACTCCACGCCGCGATCTACAGGCGCTGGCCACCCAGACCAGCGCAACGCTCTTGGCGCGGCTGCGACTTACCGTCGATGCAGAAGGCCGTCTCGCGTACACCCACGTTGTCTTGGCTCTGCTGAGGTCGCACTGGGGCGTCCTCAGGTCAGATCTCTCCTGGTTCACGCTGACGGTGGTTGCCCTGGCTGGCTGCCGAGATGAAGTGGCTGTCACGGCATTTACCCGCTTGTGTGAGCGAGAGCGCCACACACGCGCCACTGCGGAATGGCTGCCCTCTGAGACGGACGCCCTTCTCTGGTGTGGCCCGCGGCACTCCCGCAGCGCCGATGGCATCACTGGTGAGGATCTGGATCGGATGGACGACATGCCGACGAATGGTTCTGCTGGACAACGTCTACGCGGCCCCGAGTTGAGCGTACCGAAGCGAACACAGCCGCTTCCCAACTCTAACTTGTTCCTCTTCAACATTGATTGATTGTCACTCGTTGTACGGCATGAACATGTATCCAACCCCCTTTCACTTCTTTGCACTATTCGTTTTTCTCATATACACGTGTGTGTGTGTGTGTGCGTGTATGTCTGATTCGTTTTTTTTTCTTTTTTTGATTGCCTGAGCATCGCCCCGTATTTTTCTTGCCAACCGTCGATTCTCTTGTTTTTCCCACGTATCCCATGCTGCTCATCCGCTGCGCTGCGTGTGCATGCTGGCTTCCAAGGTGTGATGCGTGGGGTCACCTTAGCGATAACTGATCCACTTCATCGTGTCTTGGTCGGCGGCTAGAGGCGATTAGACGGCTCCTCATTCCAGCACCACGCGCAGGAGTTCATCGTTCTCTTCGGGAGCCTTCCAGGGTCCTCTTGTTGTCACTTTTCTCCTCGGCACAGACTACCACGCACACCGTGCTTTCTCTCGTTCTCTCCATCACTACTCTCGCATTTCGCTACTCTGGTCATCTTTCCGTCATGCTAAACACCCATACGCCAAAACGAAGGAAAAAAAAAGTGACACGGGGACGCCCGCGCGAAATTATCACGTTGACACGGCGCGGCCACCTTTGAGAGTACTGCGCATGCTGTACACTGCGGACGTGGGCAAAGCGCTGGATTTGGTGACGCAGAACCTTGGGTGGGGTGATGCCGAAGTCCTTGCGGCGCTAAACCAGACGCGCCGTGCCTCGGCGCCCTCTCCGGATGACAGCAATCCCTTGGTCCCGATCCGCGCGGACGCGGAGCGCACTGGCGTGATCGCCAGAGTCGAATCTATCAAGGCCGATTGGCTCCACGTGATTCCGCCATCTGACGCAGACGCGCACACCCGCATCGACATGATGGACGCCCAGTCGACATGCACAGCAACCCGCCAGTGCCTTCTTGACGCCCTAGCCGTGGATAGATGCACAGAATTGGGCCTCGAGCCCGCTTGCTTCGAGTGCTGTGTTTCCACGGCTCTGACACCGCTTCTCTCCTACGTGCGTGAGCAAGCCTCGAAGATCCCACTGCGTGCTCCCGCAGCCTCGACGGACCCATCCGCCTCTGTGTCGAATAGCGGTCCGGTAGAACTGCTCCGCGCATGCTACGCATCTCTTCTGACCGCCATCGTTCCTCCGTTGACCATAGCGACTTCAACATCGACCGAGCACGAACTGGGCACGGCTACGGCCAGCTGGTGCGGCTGTGAGGCTAGTCGCGCCGCTCTCTCGGAGCGTGAGTCGGTGCTGCGCCGACTGCTGGACCCTTTTATCGCCACATCTGTTGAACCACTGGAGAAAGCGCTGAGCTTTCATTTCGCTTTCGGAAAAACGACGGCGCCACTGGACGCTCCGCAGTACTTTTTTACGTTTCTGGCGTCACAACTGAAGACACTGCCCGCTCAGATCGTACAGACGTGGTATGCTAGCGATGAAGTCGGTCACGTGGATGTGGGTGTGCTCGTATCGATTGCACAGGGCTGCCTCCTGCGCGCCGCCGCTGCGGTTTTCGCCGATTGCTATCAATGGCGGATGGACTCACCGTTTCTTCAACACACCGATTATTGCGTTACGGTCATAAATGCCGTCATCGACTTCACGGGGTCTGCGGACGAAGTCATGGACGCCGTGGTCACGGCAGAGTGCTTCGTGGCGCCGCTGCTCCTATCGCCTGCACTCGACGCCCACTTTCTCACGGCGACACGCTGCGCGGCTCGGGCACTCGATCAAGGTGGCTCTGTGTTGTGGCGGCGCCGTTTCTTGCGGGTCAACGACGCCGCAGTCACGGACCCGCCTGTCGATCTCACAGAGCGTGACGAAAATCTTCGCCGCGGCACACTCCACTTCGTACGCAGTACAGATGCGTATGTACTTCGTCTTGGCCGAGATCTTTTACCGTTTACGACGTCTCGAACAAATCTTGCGGTCCGTGTGTGGGACTCTGTTGTTTCGCCAGCCGTCCTGATCTTTGCCCGCGCAGCACGTGCACACATAGCCGAGGAGCCGGACGCTCGCGCACAGTCGAGGGAGTCTTTGGGGTCTTTGGCGCGCGTGGAGCAGCTGTGTGTCCTCCTGAGCTGCTGCGATGCTGTTCTCAGCGCAGTGGATCAATGGACAAGTGTGCTGCAGTCGTCCAATGACACGGTGACAGAGACGACCGCTCCCACCCTCTTCAACGCCGACTCTGTCAGTGCGCTCGTATTGTTTCGAGACGGGGCACTGCGCGAGTGTGTGTCCCTCATGCAGAGCCTGGCGCAATCGCTGTTGGACGCGTCCGATGCCGGCGAGTCAGGTGTGCAGCGGCTGGCGGTCTTCCGTCGGATGGAGCGGATGCTTGCCGTGGCTGAGATGGTACTAGATGAACACACACTCAATCTGATTGTGGACGCAGTGAAAGAGACGTGGCGTCGCTGCGCATCGCCTTCGTCTCTGTCAGCTGGGGGCTTTGGTGAACTTAGTCGCCACCTTCAGCAGAGTGGCTGGCCTCGCATTGCGGCGATTCTCGCGCAGGTTCGGTGACGCGAGTGGTGACAAACAAAAAGAGCAAAGTCACGTGAACGAGAGAGCCACTACAAAAAAAAAAAAAGTAAAACAATAATAATTCATCCTGCAGGCAGTCAGGCGTTACACGGTTCTCACAACCGATGTGTTCGATGACTGAGATTGTTCGCACTTTGTTACCACACGGCGAAAGTGTCCGCGAATCCAGCTTAGACAGCATGGTGTCTGTTGCCATCCTGTTGCGTTCTGCGACCGCGTCAAGCAGATGCGACTCTTACTCTGGATGCGCCTGCTTTTCTCTCGACATCTCAACGCTCAGTGCACGCCGGCGTCCATGCGATATCTGTACAGCATCAGAACACGTCTGCTCTTCACCGTCCGCCTTTTTTTTTTTTTTTGGCAACTCTACACCCTTGTCCCTTTCTCACGATCTGTGTGTGTGTGTGTATGACAGGCACACTTCATTCTTTATGGCCGTGCGCACCTACATACATACACACGCACACACGCATACGCATACGAAGTAAACCACTCAACTTCTCAAGTACAACCACCCCAAAGCACATCAGCTGGCTCCTTGCGCTATATATATTCGATTGACTTTCTGAACGCAGCCTCCTGGCCGCGAGAACCGCTACCTTAGACAGCCCCGTGTGAATCGCCACGCCACGTAGAGGACCACCGCATTTAGGTTTCTACGAAGCCGCCGCAACCGCAGTCATGTACCGCAGCGCCGCTTCAGAAAAGGAGCGCCCCAAGTTCCTGCGCTACTTACCCCTCGCATTGACGATCTGGCATGGCCTTATTTTCTTTTTCGTTCTTGTGGCCACACCGGTGGACGCACTCAAAGCACGCAGTGGCGCCCACGTGAAGTACTCCTGCGCCTCCATGTTTGGGTGGAAGCGCTGCGGTGCGCATGCCAAGCAGGAGAGCTTTGATTGTGGCATCACTTCGAACATGGGTGGCGCCGCCGCGTTCGCCATTATCTCGATCTTCGTCACTCTCGCGAGCCTTATCCTCTTTATCTTGACTCTCATCGACGTCATCAAGAAGCCCCTTCTGTTGCTCATTATTGACGGTGTTGGGTGTCTCACGATTCTTATCTGCTGGGGCTGCATCGCGGGTGCGTACAACGGAACCTGCGATTCGCTCCAGTACCGAAGCGTCAAGAAGCACTATAGTTACGGTGGTGCGTTTGGTCTCATGGTGACATCGTGGGTGTTTCAACTTATCGCCCTTGTTGGCGTATTTTTTGTCCCACTGTAAGGTCCACGTGCGTTCGCGAAATCACGCCACGGAGATGACAAGAAAACGACGAGACGAAGAGTAGAGGCGAGGAGGCGAAACGTGCTCATCTGAGAATGCGTAGTACGTCTCGCTTATGGGGTTTCCAGCCCTTTGCTTCTCTCTCGGTCCTGTTTGCGAAGCACATGCACGTGTCCTCACCATCGGCTTATTGTTGCTCGCCTCACCCGCTCCAGGTGCCCCTGTGCTTCACGGTGCTGTCTTCGGTACCTGCGCAGGGCACGTATTCCCTGTCCGCACTGTTCTCCCCTTCTTACCGTTTTGTGCGACTGAAGTGCACCTGTTTACTTGTTGTCCCGCGTTTTGTGTTGTCCGGACAACTCACACGCTGCACCCGCGTTTTCGGGAAGCACGTATATCCCTCTTCTCATCATCATTCTGGCGTGTAGCCGCCTTCTGACTTGACGTCAAGTCTCTCTCTCGTGATATTCAGTGGATGGGAGGCGACGGAATGCCTTTTCTGCTGTCGCATCCATTGAGGTCGGATGCTGGCGAAAAGCATGGGCGTGTGACGGTACACACATTGATCGCTTTGCCCCTTTCCATCAATACATACTCACTCACTCACTCTCTCTGTCTCTTATCCCCCCCCCCCCCCCGCCCTGGCGCTCACATCCGTACAGTACCCCCCCTTTTTTTCGGCGTCGCTGCTTTGCGTGAGACTTTGTGATGCGGCGTCCGCTGCTGCGTGCAGTCCGCACACTGCGCCGATCGCCCCCCTACACACCGCTGAATGCGGAGGCTCGGATAGACCCGATGTCGCCTGCAGCCGTCGGCGCTAACCTGTACATTAGCGACCGCCTTCCGACTGCACGAGAACTGCAGTCAGATTCTCTCAGCGAGTCGGAGATTGAGGTTCTCCTCTCCCTGCTGGTGCTGCATCCTACACTGTCTGCGTCGGTGGCGCGCTCGGCCTTTGGCAGCGCACCACGACATGCGCTCTTGTTCACCTCACTGAGACATCCCGCTTGTGATGTGCGGCTCTCCGCTGGTGAGGCTGCTGGGATGAGCTTCCTGTCATCCCTTCTGGTCGAGTGCGTGGAACGGATTCGCCACGATGTGTGGGGTGCTTCGCCGTCCCCGCTTACGAACTCCCACGCTGACGTAGCGGTGTCTGCAGAACATATACAGCTTGTCGACGCACTTGTTTACTCGGCGCGTCACCAAAAAACAGGTTTGGCTGCTGCAGAACGTATGCTGCGCGAAGCTCTCGCGACAACGACGACGATCCCTGAGAGTGTTCTCACAAGTCTGCTGAGTCTCCCGGCCGCTCCGGAGGTGCTGCACACTTTACTGGTGCACGTTCTGGCGCACTCTACTGGCGGTGCTGTCGACGCGCCTCTGTTTCGCGTGTTGCTGTCTGCGCTGCTGAACAACGACAACTTCTTTTCGTCGGCCTCGGCGTCTCATGACGCAAAGCTGCCAGATGGTGAGTCGGGCTTGGTTCGCATGGACCGCGTCCTGCGGGCGACCGTCTTGCATGGCGTCTCACTGCAGGCCCAATCCGTTGGCGGCTTCGACTATATCTCCGTCCGGTGGACGCCGCTGATGAACAAGTGGGCACGTGTGTACACCAAGCAAAACGAGGGCGAGCTGCTGTACTCCGGCTTTCAGTCGCTTCTCGACGCGGTGCCGGCCGCCGAAGCAAAAATTCCCGCTAGTTTCTACATCCGACTCATTGGTGCGCTGATCGACAGGGGAAGCGCGCTGAGCGCCGACAACACGGTGGTCGACGAGGCGGCCGCGGGGGAACGCCTGTGGGACAAGGTCGTTCTGACAGCGCGACGTGCGGTGCGTCTGTTCGGCCGCCACCCGCCCGAGCTGCGCGCTATTTGGATCGTGCTGATGAAAGCGGCACTGACGCTGCCCGCGCGGCACACACACGGTACACGACGGCTACTCGAGGCGTATCGTCTCTGCGCCGAGCAAGATCATCCGGTGCCAGTCGATCGCGCAGCCACGATGCAGCTGATGCGCCTCACCTCCGAATCAATTCTATCGCGCTGGGCTGATGCATCGGATAGTGCCGGCGGCGCGCTCACTGAGGCGGAGGTCGCACTGCGCACGTGCGAACGGTGGTGGGTTGTGCCGCTTTGTGACTTTATGCGCGCCTACACGACGGTGAGCTTTCTGTGGCTCCTTGACGGCATCGGGATGGTGGTGGCTGCGCTATGGGCGGCGCACGGTCTGAACGCACGCCCGCTCGCAGCGGCGCTCTGTGACACGCTGATTTCCTTTCTCCAACAGCACGGCGTCACTGGCGTGTCCTTGTCCAACAACCCCGGCCTGGCTGCGGCCATGGACAGCTTCCAGCTCGGCGAGCGCACCGCCTTCTGGTGGCAGTGTGGCTGCGGTGCGCGCCTCGCCAGTGCCTCGAAGCGGTGCGTGGAGTGCCTGAGGCGATCGGGCGGTTCTGTCTGGTGGACGTGCTCATCGTGCGGCTCGCGGCAAGGCGCAGCCAACGCCTCGACTTCTGCTGGTGGACGCCACGAGAACCCAAGAGAAAGCCACTGCGCCGCTTGTCAAGGTCCGCACCCGCGATTGCAGGCAGCTCTTGCCCACGACCGGCAACTGTGCCTACAGTGCGGAGAGGTAACAAGCAGTGATGGGAAGTGCTGTCGCTGCGATGCCCTGTCGTCCCAGCAGGCGTCGACAGTGTGCTGCGACGCGTGCGGACTCACACACAGCTCCAACGCTCTGTACTGTCCCCAGTGTTTTCATCCTAACCCGAATAAACCGCTGCGCATCTGGCTGTGCGACGGCTGCGGCCACTTCAACCTATCGACATGGTCTCACTGCCAGACGTGCTCAGACCGCACGACATCTCGACGCGGCACGCATGCCCTGACGGCAGCGTTCCTGCCATGGCGCTGTGGATGCGGGGCGCCCAATCATCCGTGCCGCACCACGTGCACACACTGCAGCGTGAACGGCCCGACTGAGCGACGCGGAGGTGGGCGGTCCTGCTACACGTGCCCCGGCTGCCGTGAAACATCGTCTGTCCGCGTGCGCGAGCGCGTCCTTCTGACGACAACTGCCCTCGCCGAGGAGCACGAGAGCGCACCCACACTCAACGTGTATCTTTGCGAGCACTGTGATCAACTGCACCCCAGAGACGCACTGGTGTTGTACACTTCTTCTGTGAGCCGCCACTGCCTCGTATGCGGAGGCTCCGTCGCACCGCGCACGTACTGCAGCACGGATGGCTCATTTGTACACTGCCACACAATTCAGTCTGTCAACGAGCTCTATCCGTTTCGGTGCGACTGCAAGGTTCCGTCAGCCGAGGCGAGTACGCTGAAGCCTCCTCTGCAGACCGGCTACGAGTGCCGCCACTGTGGCCAAGCGCGCCCCGAGCTGCGCGGGCGCGCGTCACCGCAGCCCTTCTACGTGTGGCGGTGCCTTCGTGAGGTTGGTGAGGACTTTCATCTGTGCGGTGCTTGGAACTACAGCTGGCGCCACGCCTGCGCTGCGTGTCACGGAGGCCGCGTCATGTCGACTGTGGGGGAGTGCCAGGCGCGGGCCGAGGCGTGGCAATGCCCCGTCTGCCACCATCACAACCGCCCTACAGACGTTTTACTGTGTGGCGGCTGCGGCCGCGGTTTGCATCAAATCGCACCGTGTCCCACTTGCGGAAGCCCTCATTTGACGTTGGCGTGCCACTGACGCGCACGGCCATCTGTGTGACCCTCGGCCACTGGCTGAGCTGCTGCGACGTTTGTTTCGCTTTGCCTTTTTTTCCCCACCGACTCCGCCGTTTTTCTACGTTTTTACCCTCACAGACGTTGTCTCAGTCTTTCATTCCAACTGTGCAGCGCAGCGCGCGTTTTCACGGTCTGACTTTCGGATATCGCTCGTCATGTTGATAGCTATTTCACCCACGCGGGAACGGAAGTGGTTCCTAGAACTCTCACCCTTTGGCCATCTCCCAACCGCGAGAGCGCGCCTCCACTTGTACACGGCGTCTCTAATCAGGACATGTTTACACGCATTCCACTCTTCTGCCTCTTCTCTGTCTCTCTCTCTCTCTGTTTCTCTGGCGTTCTTTGTACGCGCGATTCCGACGACAAGGTCTCCCCCTATTTGTTCATTTTCTCTCTTTTTTTTTCCTTTTTTGGGAGTGTGCCAATCGTATTCGTCATGCCTGTTACATTTTACTCATCTGCGCTGGTGACCTCGAGTGTCATTGGCGTCTGGGACGCGTACCTGCTGTTGCGTCAGCGGCGTTGCTTTGACAAGCACACGACGGTGCCCGACCTCTTCAAGGACACGCTGACACCAGAGGACTACACCGCAGCCCAACAGTACGGAAAAGAGCACACCACCGTGAGCATCATCGACCACGTGAAGGACGTCGTACTCTCCACCTTTTACCTCGTACGCAAGATTCCATCGAAGCTGTATCGCCTGGTCGCGTCCAAGACTGGGCTGGCTGCTGGATCGTTCGCCCACTTGTACGCGTACGGCGTCGCGTCGGATGTGATAGAGGTGCTGGTTGGCCTTCCCCTTGAGTACTACAGCACCTTTGTGGTGGAGCAAAAGTATGGCTTCAACAAGTCAACGAAGTGGCAGTTCTTCAAGGATCAGATCATCTCTTTTCTTCTGCGCGTGTCGCTGCTGCATCCGGTCCAGACAGCCCTCATCCAATATGTGGTCGCCCAGTTTGGTGACCGCTTCCCGCTTTACATGTTTGCTGGCTCTGCCGCCATGGTGTTCGTGTTCATGCTGATCTTTCCAGCGTTTATCCAGCCGCTGTTCAACACATTCACACCTCTCTCACCAGATTCGAGCCTGTACGCAGGTGTCGAACGAGTGGCAGACAAGGTGGGCTTCCCCATCGACAAGGTGCTTGAGGTCGATGGCAGCCGGCGCTCGGCTCACAGCAACGCGTACTTCTACGGCCTTGGCCGTCGCAAGAAGATCGTCTTGTACGATACGCTACTGCAGCAAACGGGTGACGATCACGAGCAGGTCCTCGCAGTGCTGTGCCACGAAATGGGGCACTGGAAGTACTCGCACACCACCGTGAACCTTTGCATCGCTCTGGCCCAACTGCTTGCGTTTTCGTACGGCGCCAGACTCGTCATTTTCAACGAGGACATGTATCGTCAGTTCGGCTTCGAGGACACCAACGCAGTTGTGGGGTTCGACATCTTCTCGCAGGTCTTCCTGTCGCCGTTCTCCACCCTTTTCGGATACGCCATGTCTGCCATGGTGCGCCGGATGGAATTCCAGGCTGATCGCTTCGCTGTGGAGCACGGCTACGCGGATGCAATGAAGCGCGCCCTCCTGACGCTTTCGAAAGAGAACAAGGAGAACCTTTCGCCAGATCCTCTCGTGTCTGCCCTGACGCACAGCCACCCCACCACACTGGAGCGTGTCGCCGCGATCGACGCTGCCGCCGCCGCTCAAGACAAGAAGAAGAACTGAAATATGAGAAAAGCAACAACAAGGGGTCAATGCTCTGCGAACTGTTCTATAGGGGTAATTCTTTCCGTATGCTGGGGGGGGGGGGGCCTCCCATCGTCAACGCGTTTACAATACACTACTTCCGGGTCATGTCATGGCTTTGCTTGTCTTTGGCAGAGCAGTCGCTTCTCTCTGCACGAAGTCCAAGGTCAGTTGCCATTATAGTCGCTCATATAGTTTGCAATGCCGCAGACATGCACGACACCACAATTGTCTCCGCTTTCGATGCTGTTTGCCTACTTCTTTTCTTTGACGCACGCATCAACCACATTCTCACCCACCCCTCTCCTTCTTTTTTTTTTTTTCTGGTGAGTTAAGCCTGTCAAAAAACTGTCCGCCTCAAGAAGTTCCTGCGCGCACACACACACGCATACACACATACACACAGACACACGGTCGTATATAACCATGCTCCGTCGCACGTGCACCACGCTTCTGGTGCGCCGCACCCCTGCTGTTCGTTGCCCCGTACCGACAGGATTTGGTCCCCTCACAACCCTCGCGGAAGAGGAGCGGATGCTGGTGGAGGCCGTCCGTGCCTACAGTCTTCAGCACGTCGTCCCCAAAAGCCGCGCGATGGACGAGAAGGGGGAGCTGGAGCCGTCTGTTGTGCAGGAGGCCTTCAATGCCGGTCTCATGGGCATTGAAACGCCCGCCGAACTCGAGGGCGGCGGCATGTCCTTCTTCTCGAGCATATTGGCCATTGAGGAGCTGGCCCGCCACGACCCCGCGGTTTCTGTGACAGTTGACGTGCAAAACACACTTGTCAACAACATCTTCTTCCGCTACGCGAACGAGGCCCAGAAGAAGAAGTACTTGCCGAAGCTCGCCACGGGCAGTGTCGGGTGCTTCTGCTTGACGGAGGCGGGCAGTGGCAGCGACGCGTTCGCGCTCAAGACCCGTGCCGAAAAGAAAGGCGACCGGTGGGTGATCAACGGCTCCAAACTGTACATTACCAACGGCGGCATCGCCAGCATTTTCCTGGTCATGGCCAACGTGAACCCCTCGGCGGGCTACAAGGGCATCACCTGCTTCGTGGTGGACGCATCAGAGACGAAAGGCGTCAGCGTCGTGCGCACGGAGGACAAGCTCGGTATTCGCGCCAGCTCGACTGCTGAGCTTAACTTCGAGAACGTTGAAGTCCCAGACGAGAACGTTGTGGGAAAAGTCGGCGAGGGCTACAAGGTGGCCATCAACATCCTCAACGAAGGCCGCATCGGCATCGGCGCGCAGATGCTGGGTATTGCACAGGGCTCCCTCGACCGCGTGATGCCTTACCTGTTCCAGCGCAAGCAATTCGGCCAGCCGGTCGGCGACTTTCAAGGTATGCAGATGCAGTACGCCGAGTGTGCGACCGAGCTCCAGGCGGCGCGGCTCATGGTGTACAACGCCGCTCGCAAGAAGGAGCAGAACATGAACTTTGTTCAGGACGCCGCGATGGCCAAGTACTTCTCCTCTGTTGTGGCAGAGAAGACGGCAAGCCGCGCCATTGAGTGGGCTGGCGGCATCGGCTTCATGAAGGACTTTGGCCTCGAGCGCTTTTATCGCGACGCCAAGATTGGCGCCATCTATGAGGGCACATCCATCATCCAACTGCAGACCATTGCCAAAGGCATCAAGAGCGACTACACAAAGTAGGTGACTCACGGTGTCAAGCCAGTTCCCCCCTCCTCCCCCCTCCGGTGGAGCAGAGACCCAAGTGAGGTCCGCGCGGAAGCATACCCCCAACCGCCGCACGGATAAAAGCAGATCTATCCTTATCCTACCAAAACGACCACTACAAACATGAACGGAATAGCAAATACAAAGACAGGTGACCTGAGCACATGTCCGGTCAACTCAGATGGTCACTGCCAACTGTCAGCGTGCTCACACTGATTTTTCCTTTCGGGTGCGTCAGTCGTTTTTTTTTTTTTTTGGTGTTGTTGTTTCTTCTCTTTTTCAACTACTTACTGATAGCGACATCGTTTCCAAGTGACTGTCGGGCACACCACCGAGGTATGCAACGTCATGGCCAACGCAGGCACGGGCTTAAGAACCCTTACGGCGGCGTGATAAAAAGGCCGGTATTCTCTCATGAGGCTCTCCTTGCCTGCGTGTGCAGTTAGTGACGGAAATACTACGCCGTGCCTTTCCTCGTCGCTCACGCGTTCGCCAAGAGCATGCTTCCATCACCACATGAACACGATACAGCGCTGCTTCCATCACCACCACCCCTCCTTTGGCACGTCCCTCCTTTCTCAATACGCTAACGTGATTCCGTGCATATGCCCGTTCGTGTCGCCTGTCGCCACTCGAGGTGACCGTCGCAGAACGTCGCTGTGTGAGTGTGCGTTTGCATCGCTTTGGGCTGCACGCCGAGCGTCTCGGCCAAGTCACGATCGTCGAGATCATGGGGCGTGACGCGGGCTGG